>SJYO01037955.1:48337945-48376475 GCA_006410555.1 Capra ibex | reverse complement strand
AACGGTCGCCACCCCCACCCCCCACCCCCCCACCCCTACCTAGTCCTTCAACCCCAATCTCTACGTTTGACAATATATGTCTTACCTACTTTTTGTTTCCGGATGACATGTCGTGTCCCTTGATTTTGATTATGGACACTATTTGGTATTACCTTTCCTTACACTTTTTCTTATATATACATATTGACTCAGTGAAACGACATGTCGGTTTTAATTTGTGTTGTAATATTTAGTTAATATGAAGTTATTTTTAAAAAAATTTCAATATCAAGAGTGACAATTATTGAAGAAATTATTATAAAAATTTCCCTGGTGTGTCTACGAAGTTTTTCACGACATTTCTACTCACTTCTAAAGATACATGATTATATTTCAGTATTTTATTATACTGTCTCCTACTCCACCAACCTACTGTAGTGGCTGAGTTGCCTGTACTCAAACTCATTCGAGGACTCAACCACTACCTGTCCCTTCGGACCGTACGACGTCAGGCACCCCAGCGTTTATCAGCCTGTCCTGACTCGCTAACTTGACTTGACTTATCTTTCACTAGAAGTCTGAGAAAAAATTTTAATTAGTTAAAAGAGAAAATAAAAACGAACGTGACCCAGAAGTAACGACGCCACCCGAAAGAGACAACACCACTCGGCCCCGTCACACACCGGACGAAAGACGTCGGGGAAGAGAGCAACGCCTCGTGTTCGAGAACCGTTCGCTCGAAGGAATCGACGTCGTGCACCCGAGTCGTCAACGCCACACGTCAGGACCACACTCGCAAGAAGTCATCAACACCGTGTGCCGAAACAAGGAGACTCCGCACACCATAGAAGACCTCGTCTCTAGCTTAGACACAGAGGACGCAACCGTCCGCCCAAGAATACGCGACACGGTGGTCCCTGCAGGGACGTCTGATAAAATTATTCACTTTTTTTCGTTCCACGGTTAGAGTTTACCAAACGATGACCCCCTATTTTTTCCTCTCTATTTACTTATACCGACACACATGGACACATATGAACGAATATAAACACTTTTCTGTGTAACCTTTATATTTGTTTTTTAAAAGTTTACAAATAAATATTCCTTTTTTCATTCCCTTCCTCCTTCTTAAAGAGACTTACATTGAATAGTTTAAAACCGAAACCTTTGTAAATACAGAATGTACAACTTTGTTTAAATTTAGTTTTCTTCTGTAATACCTGTCGTCTCTATTTTAAGAGTACGGACAAAAAAAGAACAAATAAAAAGAAAATAAGACTCTTCTCCGAAACTCTGTCTAAATTAGTCTCGTGTTTACATACGGAATACGTAAAATAAAAATAAAAAGATATTAACAACAAATCGACGATTCAACACAGGTTGAGAAGTGTTGAGATACCTGACATCGTACGGTCCGAGGAGACAGAACGTCTCCTTAAACGAGTTTAAGTACAGGTAACTCAGTCAGGACAATAGATTGGTAGAGTAGGAGACGGTGGGAGAAGAGGAGAGCGGAAGTCAGAAAGGGTCGTAGTCCCAGAAAAGGTCACTCAGACGAAAAGTGTAGTCCACCGGTTTCATAACCTCGAAGTCGAGGTCGTAAACAGGAAGGTTACTTATAAGTCTCACCTAAAGGAAATCCTAACTGACCAAACTAGAGGAACGACAGGTTTCATGAGTTCTCAAAAGAGGTCGTGGTGTTAAGCTTTGGTAGTTAAGAACCCACGAGTCGGAAGAAATACCAGGTTGAGAGTGTAGGTATGACCTTTTTAGTATCGAAGCAACCGTTTCACTATA
The DNA here is from genome assembly GCA_006410555.1 of Capra ibex. Lineage (NCBI taxonomy): Eukaryota > Metazoa > Chordata > Mammalia > Artiodactyla > Bovidae > Capra > Capra ibex. Next base: position 48,374,699 of record SJYO01037955.1, on the reverse strand, counting down.
GAGACGAAAAATTATGTGACAGGTCCAAACAGTATCGAAAAGAAGGTTCCTCGTTTACAGAAAATTAAAGTACCGACGGCAATGGTAGGTGTCACTAAAGTTTCGGGGGGTTTTATTTTAGTCAGTGACGAAGGTGAAAAGGGGGAAAGTAAACGGTACTTCACTACCCTGGTCTACGGTATTACAATCAAAAAACTTACAACTCAAAATCCGGTTGGAAAAGTGAGAGGAGAAAGTGGGTGTGGTTTTCCGAAAAATCAAGGAGAAGCGAAAGACGGTAATCTCACCATAGTAGACATATAAACTCCAACAACTATAAAGAGGGTCGTTAGAACTAAGATTGGATACTAAGTAGGTCGGACTGTAAAGAGTACTACATGAGACGTATCTTCAATTTATTAGTCAGTCTCACTGTTACATATCGGAACAGTATAAGAAAAGGGTTAATACTTGGTCAGTCAACAAGTACATTCCAAGATTGACAACGAATAGAACGTATGTCCAAAGAGTCCTCTGTCCATTCCACCAGACTATGAGGGTAGAGAAATTCTTAAAAGGTGTCAAACAACACTAGGTGTGTCAGTTTCCGAAAGCGTATCATTCACTTCATCTTCATCTACAAAAAGACCTTGAGGGAACGTAAGAGTACGAGGTTTCTGAACGAAAGAGGTACGAGATTTCTTACAACCGTTGAACTAGAGACTATTGATAGTTACGTTATCAAGATTTATTTTTACACTCTCTTTTAGAGACACTGGAATCCAATCCGGTTCTATGTGTAGTCTTCGTGTTTGGTATGCGTTTTCACAGGACTTAACCTGAAGTCTTAAGTTTTGAAGAAAAACTTTCATACCAATTCTTTTAATTATGATCGGTGTCTGACCCTTTTTACAACTGTTTTATATATAGACTATTTCCCAAACATAGGTCTTAGTATATACATATATATATGTGTGTGTGTGTATGAAAGTTTTGTGTTATTATCTTTAGGTAAATTGGGTTAATTCGTTACCCATTTTTAAACTTTTAGACGGAGTAATTTCTTCTACAGTTCCTCCGTTTGTTTGTGTACCTTTCTAACAGTCGAAATGATCAGTGCTCTCTTTATGTGTAAGTTTGGTAATTCATGGATATTCTTACCTATTTTATTTTTTGTTCCTTTGTTCGTTTTTTGTGGCTTACAGTGGTTCACGACCACTCCTCAGTCTCGTCTGACCTGAGAGTATATGGTGACCACCCTTAGGTTTTACCATATTGGTCGACGAACCCTTTCGTCAAACTCTCAAAGATTATTTGTATGTACATAGTTTGTTGAGGAAAGATCCATAAATGGGTTCTCTTTACTTTCACATACAGGTCTTTTTCTGGACGATTACTTAGAAACATCGTCGGAAATGAGTATTAATGGTTGTTGACGTTTTTTGGGTTCACCGGTAGTCGACCACTCACCTATTTATTTGACACTATATGGGTATACACCTTACGATGACTCGTTATTTTGGTATTTGGCGACTACGTACGTTGTTTTATCTACTTAGAGTTCACGTAATAATCCTGGTTTTCTTCGACCTCAGTTATACTATTATAAATATACTGTAATACCAGAACCTGTGCTGACTCGCTGACTTGACTTGACTTGACTTACCCGAAGGGACCGACCGAGTCTTCCTTGTTTTTGGTAAACGTTCGTCCTCTGGGACCAATCTAAGGACCGCGGAGTCTCAGCTTGTGTTGAACTCACTGATTCGTGAGTGTGTTTACTGTAATACCTTTTATGTTTTAGCATCCTGTTTTTAACCTGGTTATCAACGGTTAACCTCTAGACTTTGGTAACAGATGTTCTGCCATATTTCTTTGAATCCTACTACCTTTATGAGACATAAAACTGACACCAACACCAAGGGGTTACGTCTCTTGATAGGTGGATTTTTCCCACTAATAAAATAAATATATTTAATAATACAACTATTCGATGGAAACTCAAGTCATATATACGTGTAATTTTGTTTATTTCATGTTGGACAAGAAAGGACCTTGTCGATAATTTGTTTATTTATATTTACACATTTATTTATATGTCAAGTCAAGTCAAGTCAGTGAGTCAGGAAAGACTGAGATACGCTGGGGCACCTGACGTCGTGTGGTCCGGAGGGACAGGTAGTGGTTGAGGGCCTCAGATGGGTTTGAGTACAGGTAACTCAGTCACTACGGTAGGTTGGTAGAGTAGGAGACAGCAGGGGAAGAGGAGGGGTGAAGTTAGAAAGGGTCGTAGTCCCAGAAAAGGTTTCTCAGCCAAGAAACCGAGTCTACCGGTTTCATAACCTCAAAGTCCAAGTTGTAGTCAGGAATGTTACTTGTGAGTCCTGACTAGAGGAAATCCTACCTGACCAACCTAGAGGAACGTCAGGTTCCCTGAGAGTTCTTATATATTTATATATTAATGTATGACGTAAATTGTTATGTCGACCGGTAGAGTGTTTCCCGACCTATTCCTTCAAATGTTAAATACAAACTTATAACACGACTCGACACGACACGAATCGACGAGTGAACACAAGTTGAGAAACGTTGGGGTACGTGACGTCGGGCGGTCCGAGGAGACAGGTACCCCTAAGAGGTCCGTTCTTATGACCTTACCCAACGGTACGGGGGGAGGTCCCCTAGAAGGGTCGGGTCCCTACCTTGGGTCAAGACGGTGTAATGTCCGCCTAAGAAATGACAGACTCGGTGGTCCCTTCGGGTTCTTATGACCACACCCATCGGATAGAGAAGAGATCCCTCTGAAGGGTTGGGTCCTTAGTTTGACCCCAGAGGACGTAACGTCTATCTAAGAAATGATGGACTTGATGGTCCCTTCGGGTCTTTATCCCTATACTTCACCACTTACCTCTTCTCCCTCCAAACTAACTATAATTTAGTTAGTTTAGTTAGGTTAAGTAAACGAAATCTTAAACCATCTCAGAAGATAGACGATATAATGTCAAGTCAAGTCAAGTCAAGTCAACGAGTCGGCACAGGTTGAGAAACGTTGGGGTACTTAGTGTCGTGCGGTCCGGAGGGACAGGTAGTGGTTGAGGGCCTCAAGTGACTCTGAGTGTAGGTAGCTCAGGTACTACGGTAGGTCGGTAGAGTAGGAGACAGCAGGGGAAGAGGAGGACGGGGGTTAGGGAGGGTCGTAGTCTCAGAAAAGGTTACTCAGTTGAGAAACGTACTCCACCGGTTTCATGACCTCAAAGTCGAAATCGTAGTAAGGAAGGTTCCTTTAGGGTCCCAACTAGAGGAAGTCTTACCTGACCAACCTAGAGGAACGTCACGTTCCCTGAGAGTTCTCAGAAGAGATTGTGGTGTCAAGTTTTCGTAGTTAAGAAGCCGCGAGTCGGAAGAAGTGTCAGGTTGAGAACGTAGGTATGTACTGGTGTCCTTTTTGCTATCGGAACTGATCTGTCTGGAATCAGCCGTTTGATTACAGAGACGAAAACTTATACGATAGATCCAACCAGTATTGAAAAGAAGGTTCCTCATTCGCAGAAAATTAAAGTACCGACGTCAGTGGTAGACGTCACTAAAACCTCGGGTTTTTTTATTTCAGACTGTGACAAAGATGACAAAGGGGCAGATAAAGGGTACCTCACTACCCTGGCCTACGGTACTAGAAGCAAAAGACTTACAACTCGATATAATGTTCATTATCGATTTAATGTTGGAAGGACATACAACCTGTGATGTGATCTAAGAAATGCATGTAGTAGAATAAATTAGGAGTCTCATTAGGATATGTAAACGATGATAATGGGAGAGGAAAGTCTACCATTTCGTAGACAGATGTTACGCCCTCTGGACCCAAGCTAGGGACCCAACCCTTCTAGATGACCTCTTCCTTTACCGTTAGGTGAAGTCATGACGAAGACGATGATGATTCAGTGAAGTCAGCACAGGCTGAGACACACTGGGGTATCTACCGTCGGGTGGTCCGAGGGGACAGGGACCCTAAGAGGTCCGTTCTTGTGACCTCACCCAACGGTAAAGGAAGAGGTTACGTACTTTCACTTTTCACTTTCGCTTCAGCGAGTCAGCACAGGCTGAGAAGTGCTGGGGTACCTGGCGTCGGATGGTCCGAGGAGACAGGTACCCTAAAAGGTCCGTTCTCATGACCCCACCCCACGGTAGCGGAAGAGACGTGAAGTCACCCGTGCTGTTGGGTGAGGTCATAAGAACGGACCTCTCAGGGGTACCTGTCTCGTCGGACCGCCCGACGTCAGGTGCCCCAGTGTTTCTCAGTCTATACTGACTCGTTAATTCGTGTGTAAGAAACGAGTGTCAACTAGAGACTCTTCCATATAACCAATTTGAAGAACTAACTTACGTTCTCTTTAGTCAAATTTGATCGGCTTCAACTTTTCTCCCTAAAGACTACTTCCATATCCATGTCGAGTGTCCTGGGTCTGGAGTCCTTCCCGGACCTTCCTCCCTGACTCGTAGTACCCCTGAGAGAGACACAGAGCTTAGGGCTAAAGAGCGAGAGGAAAAGAGGGACGGGAGAAAAGAAGGAAAGGGACGGACAGAGGAGAGAGTAGGAAACGGAAAGACCAGGAGTACCACCAATCTTTTACGGGTCGGTATCGAGGACTCGAATCTAACAGTCCAAGAAAAACCAGGGTCCAGACATAAAGTAATTCTCCCTGGCACTCACCCGGTCGAAACCAGTCCACGAGTGGAATCAGGTTAGTCTCCTCAGTCCCTACCCCAGGATTACGGGGGTCACTGGTGACCCTCGGGGTCTCTCCTCGACCGTCTGTCGGGTTGTCCACAAATCACGTACCGGGGCACGTGTGACCGATACATTGTGGATATATGTAGTAGGGTGTGTATGTGAAAAAGTTTCTACGGAGACGAATTACTCCGGGTGATAAGATCAATGTCGACGTTTACATATGAGAGGAAGGAGATTTCCTTCTGTTGAGTTCCAGTACCGGCCGACGAGACACGTCTTCACTCCTGATACAAAGCATCTGTTAGAGTGGAAAACGGTAAATCCACAACCAGAGTCTAAGGTCCCTCATCCATAAGAAACTCCGGTAATAAATCGGGTGGTGTTCATCGAAACAAATTTTCCATTTTGTTTTGTCTACTCAATTTTTGAAAGTTTCTGCATATAATAAATAAATAAATAAACATCGGTATGGCACATCGGACACGTTAGGATCAAAGAGGTCCCTAGTTCGGGTGTGGGGGACCTTCATCTGCGGGTCTCAGAATTGGTGACCTGGTGTTCCCTTCAGGGACCCACTTTAATTAAAATTAGTATATAAAATAAATTGACTTACATTGGTTTTGTAACGAAGGGATCACTTTTCCTTTCAGCGAGTCACACAGGCTAATAAACCCTGGGGTACCTGATATGGTAGGTACCTTAAGAGGTCCGGGCTTATGACCTCACCCATCGGAAAAGGAAGAGATCCCCTAGAAGGGTTGGGTCCCTAACTTGGGTCCAGGAGGGTGTAACGTCCGCCTAAGAAATGGTCGACTCGGTGGACCATTTCTCGGGCCGACGGTTATGTCCAAGGACGGTCATGTTAAGGGATAAGAGAGACGTAAAATACATCCCTCAAGAACTCGACCCAGTGTCGACGCGTGTGGTACCCCTATGTGCGAGGTCACCTCCCTTGAACGGGTCCAGAGAGAAAAATATCTCACCCTAAACGGGTCCCCCTATTTGTAGGTTCTATAAATACAACGTAGATCGGTTCTACGGTCGACTGATCCCCTCCCGACCCTTTCCGGTCGACACACCAGGATCTCTGGGACTCACAAGGAACCCGTACCCTTCACCTTAAGTCCGCACCGGAGAACGATAGTCTCTTGACCGGACCATCCCGACGTAGGAACCTGGGTAGTGGAACAACGGTCCTTTATCTTTACGTCTTTTCGTGGGTGTCGACAGTTACCCCAGTAGGACGAAACAGAAGTCTCGACTTTTACCACCGCTATCCGAAGGGTCCAACACGTCACCACTTTATTGGGTGGTCGGTAACACCTTCTGGGTTTTCTACGTCCAAGCTAGGGAAACAATCCTTCTAGGGAACCTCATCCTTTACCGTGGGTTGAGATTCTAAGAACGGACCTCTTAGGGTACCTGTCTCCTCGGACCACCCGATGTCAGGTATGACAGCGTTCGTTCACCTATGCTGACTCGTTCTTCGAGTCTCTCCTGAAGTCCAAAGGTCAAAAAGGGGTCGATGACAAGAGAAGACGACGAAGATCAAACTGGTGTAGGCACGTCCCAAACTGGGTCCCAGCGACAGATTCCACCTGACTCGATCCCTAACACATGCGTCGTCCGGGGACAACCGGACTCTAGCCAGTCCGTCGCACACTCGACCCGGTTCAGACACCGGTCAGCCCTTGGGGCTGTGTGGTCCCACACCAAGGACACCGGCTCCCTTCCTTTGAGGACATCAAAGTCCTCGTCCGCCTCACCGGACCGGACTCCACCTCCGGCGCCACCCCGCTAAGTGCCTGTCCGAACAAACCCCACCTCCTCTTAACGATTCAACAAATAAAAACCCCACTCGACGAGGTGGGTTCTTACAGAGTCAGTACAGAAGTTCCGACATCGAGGAGGTCTCTCCAAGACGAAACGGGCTCAGTCACCCAAAACAGAGGAAGGCAGATTCTTTGAACGGTCGAACAGAGGGTCTCTCACAAAACGGGAGCCCCTCCTGCCCTTAAGACCACTGAGACCTGGATCTGTCTCAGACGAACCGGAAACCCAATCATTAAAAGGTTAAGGGGCGTCTCGACCCCGGCGTCCACCCACAGACTGGACTCGAACTGTGGGATTGATCGAGGCAGTCGACGTCCGCGGTCCCACAGACGTGTCTGGTCCGGAGGGACTGTCCGGAATAGACCCTACCGAACCGACGGATGGTCCGGTCCCCTCGGTACATGGACTCCGGAGTAGGGTCCTCAGTTCTTTTTGTAGCAGAAACGGGGTTCAAAAGGGCTCCTGGGACGATTCCGAAAAACTTCCACACAATTGTCACTACGCAGTAGACGCACGAGTAGACAGGAACTGCACGGGTGTGTCTCACACACCAGGTTTCGAGTTTTGTTACCCGTCCAGTTATTGGTCAATGTAAACTATACCTGGATAATAACATTGTCAAAAGTCTCGTTTGAGACCCTGCTCGAATAAACCAAACGGAAAGAGTTCCAAACGGATTGAAAAGGGCTACTTTAAGGGGTATAAAGTCAGTACAGACTGAGAAACACTGAGGTGCTCGACATCGGACGGTCCGAGGAGACAGGTACCCTAAAGGATCCGTTCTTGTGACCTCACTCATCGGCAAAGGAAGAGGTCCCCTAGAAGGGTTGGGTCCGTGACTTAGGTCCAGAGGGTGTGACGTCCGTCTAAGAAATGGTAGACTCGGTGGTCTCTTCGGGTAAATTTACACATGTTAGAGGTTTTGTTGTGTCATCTGTAATTATTCATCACGTCACCATTTCCTTGGACGGACGGTTACATCCAAGCTAGGGACCAGCCCCTTCTAGGGGACCTCATCCTTTACCGTTGAGTAAGGTCATAAGAAAGAACTTTTTAGGTACTCGTTTCCTCGGACCACCCGGTGTCGGTACCCCACTGTTTCTCAGTTTGTGTTGATTCGTGACTGTGGATTGAAAAGGGATACTTCAGGGGGTATAAATTTACACATGTTAGAGGTCTTGTTGTGTTATCAGTACTTTCCATTCTAACCAACATAAAAGACTCGGGACTTATGACAAATCCCGACAAAATGTCAGATCATTCACAATAAACCTCCGTCTTTAGAAATGCAAAATCGAGAATTCAACTTTTCCTGTCTTATGCAATAACCTTAAGTCCAACAGGTTCTTACGTAGGTCCGGTAAACTACCGGCATCGACTTCTGTTAAGTAGGTTGGCCGGAGGAATAGACGAATAGACCGTCTTAGTTTGAGACACCGTTCATCTTCTCCCAACCGACAACTGTAAGAAAGAGCGGTGCTACCATTAGAAGTAGTAGCAGAAGACTGACAAGAATCCAAAGTCCCCTCTCCAAACCCGTGCCGTCCCTCTCCAGATTTTTCGACTTCCCGGTCCTCCTTTCCGTCCCACACCTTTCGTGGATTTGTTTATTATTAATTTTTACTTTTCTTGTTCATGTCGTCTTCCATTATAAATAATCAATGCATGGAGTAGAGTCCACCGAACCGACAGTTACGATACGAGTCCCGAAATCTACCTCTTGGAGTAAGTAACTAAGTAAACACCCAAGTGAATAAGTAAGGAAATAACGTAACAAGTCGTCAATAGTTGCACGGTCCGTCACAAGATCCGTGGTTCCTACGACGTCGCTTACGTAGTTTCAGGGACAAAGGATCTCGCTTGAAAGATCATCCCTGTTTCGGTTGGTCATGTGTTTATTACGTTTCATCTCTCAGGATCCTTCTTTTAATTGGACCTGTGCCCTATGCCTCCCTGTCTCCCACCGAATCCTTCAACGACACAGATCACCCATAGACAGACGAAGGGTCCGTCTCCCTTGTCGTCAAGGGACTAAGACTCTTTCCGTTTCGTACGACTACCTCCCGCCTTCCCCCTCTCCCCAACCCCTACTCCCATCGATCCCTAAACTTACCTTACCCCTTTGAGAACCTCTAATATCGTCCGTGTGTAAAACTACATCCAAACTTTCCTTAACGTGACGAAGAACTCACCTCTTTTCCAATCCAACTCCCATTCCTACCCTCGTCCTTCGGGTCAATCCTTCGAGGACATCAGTAGATCCTCCTTGTACCACTACCAAACGTCGGTACTGGACTTCAACCTCCTTCACTCTTCACCATCTGACACCTTTATGAGACCTCAATGCTACTTGTATAAACGACTATCTAAGCCTACTCTCGACTCTCGTCCTCTCTTCGTACAACACTGAACTCAGGTCTGATCGTCGAGGTAAATGACTGGACCCGTCGATCGTCTTTCCTCGTCGAAACCTCTGTGTCTAGTTCTCAAACCACACCTGTACGGTGGAAACACTACGAAGAATACGTAGTCCACCACAGACTTTCTCTCGACTCACCGGGTCACCTAGTTCTCGAGGGTCCCCTCCGACGAACAAATCTGAGTCCACAGTACTCGTTTTTTTCCGGAAAGACTTCAGTTCCTAGACTCCAGGTTCCATGAGGTCGTAAGGACGAATCTCTTCCCTGCACACGACTCCCCTCAAGTCTCTCCACCCTCCCTTCGGTCCGCGAATACCACTGTCGTTCAGTTCTGGCACTAGTCGCTACAGGTCACGGGTTTAGCCAACTCCCTCTACCTTTGTCTCAACTAGAGTCCCAGCTCGGTGAACATAAAGGAAGTAGAACTTTGGAATACGCCACCCGTGACAAAAAGAAATGTGAAATGGTCACTCTTTCGGTTCCGAGTCTTTCCGACTCAATAAATGGTCCCGAGTGTGTTAGTCTCTACCTCGGCCCCGGGTCATTTGGACGATTTAGGTCTCTGAGGGATCCCGATGTGGACCCTTCCTGTGTAAAAGAAGACATGAAGGTCACATGAGGACCCGAAATATTGGAGTGGACGGTCCATTTGTCACGAGGTCCCTCCCTTTGTAAGAGTCAAGGTGAATCTCTTACTGTCTAATCACGTCCTAGAAGTCTTTCTTACTAAGTTTGACTCCTGCCTCTTTGCTATTACATCACGTAAATTCTCTCCGGACAGAAGGACGAATACAAGTCAAACCCGAGTACTAACGAAATTTTTACAGAATAATCGCACTTTCTCTTCTCCTTTTTCGAGTTTTATCTTTCACAAATATGTTTTTTTTTTTTTTTGGATCACCCCCTAAACGTCCGAAAAGACTGTCTAACGTCCGATGTTTTGTCTAAACACCCACTTCAGATCCGAGAAACACAAGCAAGAAAGAAACAAAAGAGAGGACATACGAATTACGGGCAAATTCTTTTCAGTTAATCCTATGATATCTTTATCGTATTCATTGGCAGTCGGACTCTATTACAATAGATAACTGATGTTTGATAAAATACACTTTTCCGTAAAAATAGAAAGTCCTTTTATTTCATCGACTACGTGACGGGGTGAAATATATATATATTAAAAGATTAACATATAAGAATTTTGGCCATTATGAGACTTAGATTTAAAAGTTTAGACTCACTTAGATCTCATTGCATCCAAAACATCCGACGTACGCCCGAAGGGACCACCGAGCGAGTCGTCATTTCTTAGGGGGACGGTTACACCTATGTACGTAACTAGCTAGGGGTCCGACCCTTCTAGGGGACCTCTTCCTTTACCGTTGGGTGAGGTCATAAGAACGGACGTCTCAGGGTACCTGTCTCCTCGGACCACCCGATGTCAAATACTCCAACGTTTTCTCAACCTATGTTGAATCGTTGATTTGTTGTTGTTGTTGTCGTCGTCGTCCGACATCCGTCGTCGTGTCAAACACCCACCAACAATGTTTTACTTTCCAGAAAGGAAAGTCACACTTAAACAAAGGACACCGACGGTACTGTTTCGTGGTATCTGCCCCCAAGACTTCTGTTGTCCGTAAATAGGAGGCCGACAGGACCTCCGGACTTCAACCTTTGGTCACTTCGGTCTGGGACGGGAAGGGTGACGACCTCCGACTCTACTAGGGACCGAGCACCAAGGTGTCAAGACTAGAGACGTGACCGAAGTACACCGAAGAGGGAACTCAGAGGACTTAGAGTTTAGAGGAGGCTGAAAAAGACTATTCCTGGAATAGAAACCTAACCGTACGTACGAACGATTCAGCGAAGTCAGTACAGCCTGAGAAACGCTGAGGTACCCGTTATTGGAAGGTCCGAGGAGACAGGTACCCTAAGAGGTCCGTTCCTATTACCTCACCCGACGGCACGGGAGAAAGTCCCCTAGAAGGGGTGGGTCCCTAACTTAGGAACAGAGACCGTACATGAACGTAACCGTCCGTTCAAGAAATGGTGACACAGTGAACCCTTCAGGGAACCTAAATCCCGGGTCGTTTCTAGACAAAGAGGTTTATTCCAGTGTCAGTATCGAAGACTCCAAATTCTACACCTGTATCTAAAAACCTCCGAGACGTCTTTAGAACTGTGTCACAATCTGGGGGTTTCACCACCCTTCCTGAGTCTCCGGGTCCTATATCAGAAGGGAGACTACAAATCAAAACATTCAATTGTGTGTCGTGGTGTTAGTTCTCTGACATTGTGTAGACACAGTCTTCAAAGGTCTTCACGTACTCTCTCTCCGCTCCTACGAGTGTGACGTTAGGAGGGAACGTCCGTAGCTGTAGAGCGTCTTTCTCTTACACGAGACCTAGTCTGGGTGGTCCCGACTTCGAGTAAGACGGTGAGTGACCGAGACACTGGAACCGGTAACTAAATTGAACTGGAGGTGGAGAAGTTGACACTTTATACTTAATATTGTGACTGAAACCTCATAGGGACTCTTCTAGGTTTCTCGACAGGTCACAGATCAGGGGTCGTGTTCGGATCTACTAAGACTCCCAGGTGTGGGTGGAAGAGAGGTACGGTTCGGTCCGCCGGATATGTGGGAAGGACTACGGAAGTCCTAAGTCGAACAAGACAACCCGCACCACTCTCGAGGTCAGACCAAGGAGTTTAGGACGGAGACGGTCGACGAGACAAATCCCAGAGACAAGGGTGTTCTACAAAGACTAAGTGGGTGAGTTAGGACGTGGCTCCAATACTCTTGAAAAGAGTAGACAAGGCGTCTTTAGGGACCGTAAATCTAAATGGATGGGTCAAGTTAATAATCAAGTCAATAATTCTTCTCCACCGTTCTTATGTGTTTTCTTGATATGTCTTTTCTAGAAGTGCTGGGTCTATTGGTGTCACGACACTAGTGAGTGGATCTCGGTCTACAGGACCTTACGATTCAGTTCACCTGGAATCCTTCATAGTGATACTTGTTTCGATCACCTCCACTACCTTAAGGTCAACTCGACAAAGTTTAGTACTTTCTACTACGGTACTTTCACGACGTGAGTTATACGGTCGTTTAAACCTTTGAGTCGTCAACGGTGTCCTGACCCTTTTACAGTCAAAAGTAAAGTTAGGGTTTCTTTCTGTTACAGTTTCTTACGAGTTTGATGTCGTGTTAACGTGAGTAGAGTGTTCGATCGTTTCATTACGAGTTTTAAGAGGTTCTGTCCGAAGTCGTTATGCACTTGGCACTTGAAGGTCTACAAGTTCGACCAAAATCTTTTCCGTCTCCTTGGTCTCTAGTTTAACGGTTGTAGACGACCTAGTAGCTTTTTCGTTCTCTCAAGGTCTTTTTGTAGATAAAGACGAAATAACTGATACGGTTTCGGAAACTGACATACCTAGTGTTATTTGACACCTTTTAAGACTTTCTCTATCCTTATGGTCTGGTGAACTGGACGGAGGACTCTTTGAACATACGTCCAGTTCTTCGTTGTCAATCTTGACCTGTACCTTGTTGTCTGACCAAGGTTTATCCTTTTCCTCATGTAGTTCCGACATATGACAGTGGGACGAATAAATCGAATATACGTCTCATGTAGTACTCTTTGCGACCCGACCTTCTTTGTGTCCGACCTTAGTTCTAACGGTCCTCTTTATAGTTATTGGAGTCTATACGTCTACTGTGGTGAGAATACCGTCTTTCACTTCTCCTCGATTTTTCGGAGAACTACTTTCACTTTCTCCTCTCACTTTTTCAACCGAATTTCGAGTTGTAAGTCTTTTGCTTCTAGTACCGTAGACCAGGGTAGTGAGGTACCCTTTGTCTACCCCTTTGTCATCTTTGTCACAGTCTGAAATAAAACCCCCCGAGGTTTTAGTGACGTCTACCACTGACGTCGGTACTTTAATTTTCTGCGAATGAGGAACCTTCTTTTCAATACTGGTTGGATCTATCATATAAGTTTTTGTCTCTGTAATGAAACGGCTGATTCCAGGGAGATCAGTTCCGATACCAAAAAGGTTATCAGTACATACCTACACTCTCAACCTGACACTTCTTCCGACTCGTGACTTCTTGACTACGTAAACTTGATACCACAACCTCTTCTGAGAACTCTCAGGGAACCTGATGTTCTTCTACGTTGGTCAGGTAAGACTTCCTCTAGTTGGGACCCTAAAGAAACCTTTCTTACTACGATTTCGACTTTGAGGTCATGAAACCGGTAGAGTACTCTTCTCAACTGAGTAACCTCTTCTGAACCTACGACCCTCCCTAACCCCCGTCCTCTTCTTCCCCTACTGACTCTTACTCTACCGACCTACCCTAGTGACTGAGCTACCTGCGTTGAGACTCACTTGAGACCCTCAACCACTACCTGTCCCTCCTGACCGCACGACGCTAAGTACCCCAGCGTTTCACAGCCTGTGTTGACTCACTGACTTGACTTGACTCTCACAGAGTCTGGAATAAGTGATTCTCACTCCAATCCCACCGTACAGAGTCTGGAAACAAAAAAGTGCTTCTCACTCCGATCCCTAACAACATATCAACGGATCGAGGACCCCTCGAACACCTTTACGTCAGAAGGTAAGTCAGCGAGAACCGACCCTGGACTTTAAGACGTAAAGATCGTTCAAGGGTCTACTACACCTAGGACGACCCACCTCCTGGTGTGAAACTCATCGTTCCTCGTCCCGTTATGGGACCCTAAGTGAGTGAGTTTATGAGACCAAAAGAGATTTCTAGATGTAAGTCCTAAAAGGGTTCCGATCGTCGAGATTGAAGAGAAAAGAAGAAAACGATTCTTAAGTAAAAGAAGACCAGTCTTAAGTGTCACTTCTTAGAAGAGTTCCGTTGGGTTTGTCCTACCTCTGTCATTCTGTCTCCCTTTAACGACGAAACTACTTGACAAAGAAGTTGGTTATTTGCACGACTGGGTCCCCGAAAACAGGGTGGTCTGAAATTGGACGTGTAAAGGTCAGATCGGGATGTCTAGTTAGATCCTGAGTAGATCAATCAACGAGTCAACACAGACTGAGAAACACTAATATTTCCTTTCGGGTGGTCCGAAAAGATAGGTACCCCTAAGAGGTCCGTTCTTATGACCTCACCCAACGGTACGGGAGGAGGTCCCCTAGAAGGGCTGACTCCCTGACTTGGATGTAGAGAACGCAGAGGACGTGAAACGAGACTAAGGTGGATGGGATGAAGAGAAAAGAAACACGAGAGTTAGGAGATCTTCTGGGCACCGAAGGTTAGAAATGGACAAAATCGTGACCAAAGTCACTTAGGTCGGTAGAAGAATACCCAAAAGAGGAAATGTGGTACTCGAGGAACTTCTGTTTTACCACTGAAAACTGAGACGTAGAAACTCCAGAAACTGTTACAGACTGTACACTCTGTTGAGGTCTGGATCGTTTACCGACCAAACAACCTTGTTTACTGGTTAAACAAATGAGTTTGTGGGAAAACGATTAGGAGTAAATAAGGAGAATTGTTGAGGTACTTAAAAACGACAGAGAGGGGAAGTATCTGTACCATTACCCTCGAATCCTTACAATTTACCGTATAGATTCGTTCACTACCTTAACTCAGACCCACTTCCATACAGACCGAGCGACCAGGTCAAAGAGAGACTGGTGAGACCTTACTGACTTACTTATTTACGTGGGTATCACTTGAAACAAATGGTACTGGACGTCTCACATCCACCAATTAGTGTCGAAACCGGTCTGTACAACTGTAGGTCTCACTACCAAAGGCTCACGACCAGGGACCTGGTCACAGTCCAGTCCTGGTTTCTTAGTGGTCAGAACCTATCCTACTTTTATACTCGTATTTTAATGTAAATATATTAATTTCTTGACGGAAGTACTACTCTGGTACAGTTAAGAAAAGACTATATGTGCACTGGAAGAAAAGTGTTCTATTACCGTTCTTATTAGTAATCGATAATGATATAAAATTGTAAGAATGATCCTTTTAATCTGGTTGGGGTGACTCAACTTTTAGTATGAAGAATTTTCACATGGTTGGGAATTTTCATCCTGAAGACACTTCAGGGGTTTAGACCCTTACTGACGAAATCTCTTTCAATTATTTGCTGACTGTTGTCTCGGAGATAAACTCCCATTTTTCCGTCTGTGGAAGCTACCTACTGAAACGCTAACATTATTTTAAAGGATGAGTATCTATAGGAAAAAAGGGTGGAACAGAACTACTGAGACTCGTTCTGAAACTATCTTGGTGTTTAGGTACCTTCCTTGTGGAGAAATAAACCCGTTTTACCAACGTCTAAAAGAAAACATTTCTCAAGACGAATGTCCCCGTGAGAAAGTCCACGAACCTCTCGTACGTAAAGATTTCTGACTCTCAGTCCGATGGTCTTAAAGACCCTGTACCACTCACTCCCCACTCCTCTCCTTCCCCTTATTCCGGGACTGGTCCTTCTGGTCCCGGTAAACCAACTTCCTAGTCCCCTTCTCTCTCCTTCAGAGTTTATTACCCGTGTGGGTCTTCTTATAACTTGTTTATGGGCCTTCTGTCTTCGTGCCCTTCCAGTCTAAAATGAAAAATAAGACAAAGTTTCGTTTTAGGGACTAGTTTTATTTGTGGCGGTGGTTTTCAGGGTACTATAGTAGCCCTTGACTTGTGAAAGGTGCACCTTCACAGTCTACTCGACTCCCCTAAGAAGGTCAAAGAGATTAAGTCTCTCTTCTCAGTCCGTCCTAGAGGAAGAGTAACACAAGTATAGTAGCAGACCACTAACCTTACTGACTGTCCTATTCATGTCCATTAATAATGCAGAAAAGGAATGTAAAGTGTTGTAAGTCGGGATGGATTGTCCTAACTAGACCATGGGTGCTCATACTTTTCTTGTAGGTTCACATCTCATCACCTAGTGTTTTAAAAAATTTTTCGACCCGTCCGGGGTGTTGAGGTCCTTTTCGAGTCACATACCCCCTGCAGTAAAAATAACAGGAGAACCACTCAGTACTTAGTGGCGTGGGTTATTTGAGAACCATGTGAAGAGTCTACTCGTCTTGAGTGGTAGGACTATCATTGTAATAGGAAGTAACGATTCATCGAGTTTTCAATTTTTCGGTAGAAACATTCCATTGTTTGTAGTCTCGTTGTAGTTTGACATATATTAATCTTGTTATTAGAACGACATCTTACCCAAATAATATAGATAACACATTGTCGTAAAAAAAAAAAGACTAGGTCGATGACACCTGTAATCATTACTGTCTCTTAGTTTAGACCACAATAAAGTGTAGACGTTTTAAAAGTCATTAATATTCCTCAGTTCCTAAAGACCGATCACTTCCTCTCTTACCAGGTCCTTGTAAGGAAGTGATAGTCCCTCGATGAAGTGCCACCGAACCACCATTTCTTAGACGGACGATGTCGTCCTCTGTACCCAAACTAGGGACCCAGTCCTTCTAGGGGACCTTTTCCTTTACCGTTGGGTGAGGTCATAAGAACGGACCCTTTAAGGTACCTGTCTCCTCGGACCGTTAGATAACAAGGACCCCAGCGTTTTGTCAGTCTGTGCTGAATCACTAATTTATTGTTGCTCTCTGGACTGGGGTGTTAACTCGGATTTACACATACAGAACTAACTAAACACCC
Source organism: Capra ibex (assembly GCA_006410555.1). NCBI lineage: Eukaryota > Metazoa > Chordata > Mammalia > Artiodactyla > Bovidae > Capra > Capra ibex. The sequence continues at coordinate 48,358,066 of SJYO01037955.1, read as the reverse complement.
ATTCACACCCTAACTTCACAAGTGTCTAAAACGAACACTCGTCTAGAAAGGTAACTTGTGTGGTACTGTTAAGGGATTTTGCAGAAAGAGGGTCCTTTCACAGACTCTATGCCGTTAAACTACCGTTCATTCTACCTTGGAGATGAGAATACGTTTGATCTACCCTTACATTCCACGAAAACATGGACTTTACCTTTTGTTGCACACCTCGCTCTATGCCTCCTTCACTCTTCACGTTCACTCTTCTCATTCCAGAACCTCCGTCGAAGTACCTTACATACCATAAAGGTGACTCGGAAACCCCTACCCTAGATAGATCCTTCAACTAACCAATTGTGACTGATAGAACCATTTCTAATCCGTGTAGTTCTCCATCTCCTCATGTAAGGACTTGACACTTCATCGTACTTTCAGGTCCGAAAAAGGTACCCCAGTACACCCGTCCACCCTGCATCCCTAGGATCACTATTCTGAACGTCTATGTCCGACTTCTGTGCTACCACCATCCTCGAAACTTTAGGTCTGGCTTCTCGAATCGAAAATAAGATAGGCACTGACAACGTCTGTCTATTGAGAATAAACGGATGGGTCATCGATACTGAACGAACGAAAAAAAGGAAAACGATTGTCTCGGTGTTACTAGTATTTGAAGGGTAAAATATCCGTTAGTCGTAGACATTTCACCAAAACACCCACAAACTAGTCTCCTTATCACGAACTCAACTAAACAGGAAATATACCTGTTAGGACCAGTCTCCCACCACCCACCTCTCACGCCTCCTCCCTCTTTTGGAACTGGTCGGTTTTTCTATTTTTACTTCCGGTACCTCGAATCGTCGTCATTCTGTATGGGTTCTTGGAAGATCTTAGATTTTCGTATGTTTTTAGTGGAGGTTTTCTCATCTTTCCCTTATTGAAGGATTTGTGAGACCTTACTATTCTTGTGTAAGTAAAATTAAACCAAGAAAGATTCCCTGTCGTATTTGGTGGTACCTTGAGATTCTAGACATGATTGGTTCCCCTCTTCGGTGGTCTTCCGAGAGTGGTACACGAAACGGGATACGAAAACCGTCTTCGTCATTGACACAATTTGTATTTCCCTGACACGACACGACTTAACACATAGATGGGTTTCTATACGAGTTACGGGGACCATGGACGCTTACATTGAATAAACCTTTATCTCAGAAGCATCTACATTAGTTTACTTCTACTCCAAATTCTTTCGTTTACGATTCTGAAGAGTAATGTACCTTTTTTTGACACAAAAAGAAGAAATCATAGGTGGACTCTACTTTCTACAATTGATTTAATTAACATCATTAATAAAGTGTTATATACATTCAGTAGTACGACCTGTACACTTTGAATGTCACGACATACAGTCACTACAGAGTTATTTTGACCTTTTTTTCAAATTCTACTTCAGTGTGACCTAACTTTCTGTAAAATAAATTTTACACAGAGTATTCGTCGTATATCTATCGAACAGTAAGTCGTACTGTTAGAAGTAGAATAATGGTGTCACTAACCAGATCCACGATCGAAGTATTTTAACGATATTCTTTAGTTGTTTTTGATTTACTGAAGTGACTTTGAATAAGAGAGTTTTCGTACCTACGATCTTCAAGTTTTAGTTGCACAGTCGTCCCGCTCCGAAGGAATTTTCTGAGATTCTTTTTTATGAAGAAATATACAACATAGAAGACTCTCAACGTTATTAAGAACCAAAAGGAACCGAACACCGTCTTATTACGGTTAGAAACGAGGTAACTGGAAAAACATGTTTGTTTTGTTTTGTTTTGCGGTTTGGATTGGGGACATAGACCCAGGTTTAGAGGGGAAGAAGATTCCTGTGGTCAGTAACCTAAATTCCGGGTAGGATTAGGTCACACCCAAAGGGACCACCGAGTCTACCATCTCCCAGACTGACGATTCGTCCTCTGGGCCCAAGTTAGGGACCCAGTCCTTCTAAGGGACCTCTTCCCTTGCCATTGGGTGAGGTCACAAGAACAGACCTCTTAAGGTGCCTGTCTCCTCGGACCACCCGATGTCAGGTGTCCTAGTTTTTCTCACCTTGAACTGACTACACTGAATGGTTTGTGTGTGGTCCATGTGTCTGTAAAATATTTTTATATCCCCCCTTTCGAATGTCGAAATGATGAATTAAAGCACTGGGAGTTACGAAACCGTCGTTCAATAATCACGGTCTCTTCTCCTTCTTTCCCTAGTCCTGTGAATCCTAAACTCCCCGAGTTCTTTATATATTAGGTTCTGTTCTAGTCTTAATATTTACATTTCTAACTAAACCCCCCTGTCACCAATTCTTTAGTATCGACACACTTGACACCTCGGTCACACCAACTACTGGTGTCTAACCTCAGCCTCAGGTCTGGGGTCCTTCGGAGTGTAGAGAGGGAGGATCGTCCACTCTCCACTCTGACATTTTTCTTTTTACTCTATTCCTCAACCGAGTACCTTTTAAGGTTCTCCGGAACCCGTGTCTCCAATTCGCACACCTGAAGCCTCAGTGTGACAGATTTAAACTTAGGTGAACGGACACAATGGCGTCCGTGTCGTGGATTTGAGAGGAGGAGGTTCAGGACTCCGAATTTGTTTAAGTATTCTAAGGACCACGAACGATAAAGATCCTTCTTCGTACCGTCCGTAGATCACCAACCACAGGTCCTTTATCTTCCATAATCGTTTCCAGTCCCGTTCTGTCTCCCACGGACCAATCCCTGTAGACCCGGAAGTCCAGGAGAAGTCTCGTACTCTCTCGAGGTTCCGTCCACCGGAGACCTCCCGGGCCCCGCTACTCATTCTTTGACTTCACACTTCGTCTTCGAGAGGAGAGAGTCTGAGTCGCATTGGAGGTAGTAGTCGAAACAGACAGAAAGTCTGAATGACTCGAAAAAGACTACTACTTCCAAGATGTAACGTCGCAATAAACATCATCGATGTCTGACCTTTCTTGGACTTACAGTCATTCCCTTATCTAATTAACACCATATAAACTACTTATGAGATGTCGTCGAAAGGGCCCACCGAGCCACCATTACTCGATTACGTCCTCTGCGTTCTCTACACCCAACCTAAGAACCCGGTCCTTCTCGGGTACCTCCTCGTTCACCGTTGGGTGAGGTCATAAGAACAGACCCTTTAAAGGTACCTATCTCATCGGACCGTCCGATGTCAGGTACCCCAACGTTTCTCGACCTGCACTGACTCGTGTCTGTCTACGTACGTGATATCGTCAATTTCATTCACTTAATCAAGTTATGCATCGTCGGACTTGCCGAGAACTTTTGGATTACTATCACTTTTTTCATTCACTGTCACACTAGTTCACATACATTTGTTCAGTGTACTACAAATACTTTCCCGTTACATACCTTTTCATATGTTAGTCCTTAATCTACCTACGTAAGAGTTCTTCTCTCCCCAGACCTGATCTTTGTTTCATGTGAGTTGAAGTAGATCTTGTAGACAAGAACCACAAGTCAACGATTCAACGCAGACTGAGAAACACTGGGGTACCTGACATCGTACGGTCCGAGGAGACAGGAGATGCCAGAGGGTGTCAAACAAGTTTAAGTACAGGTTACTCAGTCACTACGGTAGGTCGGTAGAGTAGGAGACAGTAGGGGAAGAGGAGGACGGAAGTTAGAAAGGGTCGTAGTCCCAGAAAAGATTACTCAGCCGAGAAACGTAGTCCACCGGTTTCATACGACTCGAAGTCGAAGTCGTAGTCAGGAAGGTCACTTATAAGTCCTAACTAAAGGAAATCCTAACTGACCAAACTAGAGGAACGAGAGATCTCAGAAGAGGTCGTGGTGTCAAACTTTTGTAGTCAAGAAACCGTGAGAGGGAAGAAGTACCAGGACGAGAGTGTAGACGTGTACTGATGACCTTTTGGGTATCGAAACTGATCTACTTGGAACCAGTCGTTTCACCACGGAGATGAACATTACACGACCGAGCAACAACAACAAGTCAGCGAGTGAGCACAGACTGAGAAATGCAACATATGTAAACAGTATCGAAAGGAAAGTTCCTTGTCGGATAATGAAGTAATTTAAAAAACTTCGTTTTTGTTTTCAATTAAAACCCACCTCCCAGGTAATAAAAGGACATGAAGGGAGATAAAATTTTTTACAAAGGACGGGTAACATCTTTTATTTCATCATTCTTTTCGTTCATTGATCGTACATCTATAATAACGACAATAGTAAAACAGGATAATGATACGCATATATCTACACATAAATTTTAATGTGACAGACATATATGTCAAAACATTCTACAAAAAATTTGAACTACCTAATATAAAAGGATACAGTAGTTTACAAGAAATTTCTACACTAAAAGTTACTGACGTCTTATCAAGTAGAAGATATATACGATATGAATAAGGTAGTAAAAGGGTACTGACCTAGATATTTGACAATATTTGATAACCCAATCAGTTTTCAAAGTAAGCACAAAAAGATATTGTAGAACGTCTTTTTGAGTTTACTTTAAAAATCCAAAAACCGGTTGAGTCATGTAGACTGAAAAACCGAGACATTTATTACTGAAATAATATATTTTTAATAAGATATTCATTAATATATTAATATATCTTTGGATGTATTAATTAATTATTATACTAATCATACATTAATCGTATTAATAATATATTAACATATAAAGACTATTAAGGTAATTCTATGTAAAGATCCTTATCTTAATGCCCAAGTTCTACATATCCGTAAAAATTCCAATAACTATTCATTTGAGGTACCTGATATCGAGTGGTCCGAGGAGACAAGTACCTTAAGAGATGCGTTCTTATGACGTCACCCAACGGTAAGAGAGACCCCCTAGAATGACTGACTCCCCGACTTCGACCCAGAAGACGTAACGTCCGTCTAAGAAATTGTAGACTCGGTGATCCCTCCGGGTGACTATGTTTAGCTGTTTAATCAAAGGTTTTCTGTCCTTGTCAACTGTGAGGGAGGTCAAGATATACTCCGTCGACGACTAGAACTTCTTTCACGTTCTTTCTTTCAGTTCAACGAGTCAGCACAGGTCGAGAAACACTTTGGTACCCGACATCGGGTTATCCGAGGAGACAGGTACCTTAAGAGGTCCGTTCTTATGACCTCACCCAACGGTAAAGGAAGAGGTCCCCTAGAAGGGCTGGTTCCCTAGTTTGGGCCCAGAGGGCGTAACGTCCGTCTACGAAAATGGCAGACTCGGTGGTCCCTTACGACTAGAATTTCAAGGTATTTAACCTAATTTGAGGATTGGGTGAGGTGGAGGTGGTGTTTAAACTAAAAGGACCAGGAGGTCAGAATAAAAGAAAATCTAAAGGAGATCGCCACCAAAGCTCGAGTCCTTCTCGCACCGGAGACCGACCTTCTGTCCGCACCGCCCGTTAAGGGGATTATAAACGAGGGTACCCTTCGAGAGAGACTCGGTTGGAGGAGGGAGGTTCCTCGAGTCAGTGAAGGTCCGTGACCCCACTCCCGGTCAGAATAATGACGAGTCGTGGAGGATGAGACACCGACTGTGGATGCGACGCCGGGCGGAAGTCTCCTTTCTGTTGGACAATAAAACATGAACAACGACAGAATATAGTTATCCTTCGGTCACTACGACAAGAGTCGTTTTTGTGTCTAAGTGGGATTCTTCGGCAGGAAAAGCTTTACCCTATTAGGACGGGACCACAAGGGACTGACCGTTCTTAGGGAAGGTATACCCTTGTAGACAGACATAGACTTTAACTAAGATCAGTACCCTGATGACTACTCATAGTCTACCAAATCATGTTCTTAATTACCAAATTAGGACCGAATAGTTAACTACCCATTGTATACAAATAACCCGAAAGGGACCACCGAGTCCCTATTTCTTATACGGACGACTACGTCCTCTGTACTCAGGGTAGGGACCCAACCCTTCCAGGGGACCTCTTCCTTTAACCGTTGGATCAGGTCATAACAAAGGTACCCTTTAGGGTACTTTTGTCCTCGGACCACCAGACGTCAAGTACCCCAGTGTCCTAGTCTGGTTTGTTGTTTTGTTGTTTGTACACGAAGAATGTCTGGTAAATAAATGAAGATGTTATAGACGTCTCTATTCGGTGTTGATAATACTTTCTCGAAGAGTGGAACACTATGTCACAACGAAAATTTGGATGGAACTGTATTTTGTTTAATAAACGTGTGGAGTGACAGTAGTATGTTAAAGTCTATAAAATTTCAATTTTTTTTTATCATCGACGGAGGATGACGAGAAACCTATTTATCGGTGTAGGAATGGTACTGGGAGTTCGGGCAGACCAAAGTGACACCCGTTTTGAGGGGAGAACTTTTGGAGAAAGTGGAAGAAGGGTCTAGAGTTTAAGTTGTTAGAGGGAGACTAGAGTCCCGAAAACGTGTACGTCAAAGGTGCCATACCCTGTCAGACGGAGGAGGATGTAACAAGGTCTGGGTCGTCTAGAGTGGGGTCCCGAGAGGAAACGGTCAGAATCATCTTAGAAAATCTACTTGAATTTTTTTTATTTATTTATTGTAGAAGTCCTTTCCGACAGGGAGTCTGGTGTCTGATACACACCTACGAGACTAATTACAATAGTATTGTACCACACAAAAACGAACACTACTAAACATCAAACGGTAAGTCACAAACGGAGACAGTAATAACGAACTTTAGACAGAGAGGGTAAGGAGAAGACACAAGGTGCCCGTTTCTCCGACAAAAAGAATGGTAGTCTTCGTACGACCGGTTATTTTACACCCCGTCTGTCGACGACTCAGTGGCGAACAGTTTATTTATTTACCTATGGCTGATCATACCGACTACCGAACCAACCCAATCACACGACCGACTCGTAGGAACGCACGTTAGAGGAGTATTCCGTTACTTGATAAAGAGTTCGGTATCTTTTCACAGTAAGTCTCACCTCGGAAATACTGTCGACCCGTCCAAAAGAATGGACGAAAGAACGGATGAGCACTACCCTTTAACAATGAAGTAGACGGAGTGTAAATTTTTGTTTCTGTTATAGAAGTGAAAAGGAGGTAGGACTCTATAGTTGTAGTAGTAATAATAAAACAAATCCTTCGTTCAAAAAAATTTAAATGAAAAACGACGACGACGATTCAACGAAGTCATCACAGACTGAGACACGTTGGGGTATCTGCCGTCGGATGATCCGAGGGAGTACGGACCCTAAGAGGTCCGTTCTTGTGACCTCACCCAACGGTAAAGGAAGAGGTTACGTTTTTCACTTTTCATTTTCACTTCAGTGGGTCAACACAGACTGAGAATCGGTAGGGTACCTAACGTCGGATGGTCCGAGGAGGCGGGTACCCTAAAAGGTCCGTTCTCATGATCTCACCCAACGGTAACGGAAGAGACTTAAATGAAAAATCAACCTCCCTTTAATGAAATGTTACAACACAACCAAAGACGGTGTGTTATCACGTTTACTCGGTATTAAAATGCCTATAGGGGAGGGAGGAATCGGAAGGAGGGGAAGGGGGTGGGGTAGGGAGATCAAGTAGTGCCTCCCGGTAAAACCCGAGGGACACAATATATCGTTGAAGAACTGACGTCGGTACTTCAATTTTCTGCGAATTAGGAACCTTCCTTTCAATACTGGTTGGATCTATCGTATAACTTTTCGTCTCTGTAATGAAACGGTCGTTTCCAGGCAGATCAGTTCCAATACCAAAAAGGACCCCAGTACATACCTACACTCTCAACCTGACACTTCTTTCGACTCGTGACTTCTTAACTACACAAACTTGACACCACAACCTCTTCTGAGAACTCTCAGGGAACCTGACGTTCTTCTAGGTTGGTCAGGTAAGATTTCCTCTAGTTGGGACCCACAAGAAACCTGTCTTACTACGATTCGACTTCGAGGTCATGAAACCGGTGGAGTACGCTTCTCAACTGAGTAACCTTTTCTGAGACTACGACCCTCCCTAACCCCCGTCCTCCTCTTCCCCTGCTGGCTCCTACTCTACCGACCTACCGTAGTGACTGAGCTACCTATACTCAAACTCACTTGAGGCCCTCAACCACTACCTGTCCCTCCGGACCGCATGACGTTAAGTACCACAACGTTTCTCAACCTGTGTTGACTCGTTGACTTGACTTGACTTGACTTACTTGGTCGATAGTTAAAATATGTACCATTACATATATACGATTCTGTAGTAATACGTTACTATATTAAATTATCATTGAAAAGTCTCCCTTTTTGGTTTATATAGGGGGGTTTATAACGAGGGTGTAATTTACATATATATATATATATATCTAACATTTTGTAGGTTAAGACCTACACAATTGTAGAATATTTTACCACTTGTAGAAACTTAAATCTGTTTTAACTGTCAGGATGGTGTTTCCGACCAATACTTATAATTTTGTATACTTCCGTGCACTTCACATAACGATTCACAGACCATGTGTCACAAGTTATTTTACTATGATTAATCATTCGAATAATGATAATAAGGATGGTAAAATGAAACTCTCCTAATTGAACTCAAATAGGACACCCAAAATCTAAGGGTCACTGCAATTTCCCAAGCACAAGAACAACCCCTCCTTTTTTCAAAGGAGATGGGACGATCATAGAAGACGGACGAAATTCTTGATTTAATTGTCCTCTGTCTAATTATCCTCTTTTAGTTTGTTTACAAATTATTGTACATAAGTACCCTCTTTGGGTCCTTTTCACTCATTCAGTGTGTTTACCAATTTAGGGAGTGGAATTTACGGTAGGAGTCGATTTCTGTTTTCTCCTACAACCCCCATCCCTCTCGGACAATGTTCTCCACCGGTCCTCTTCGTGTCATTTGTTCCGATTCCTACACGTCTAAATGAAGACATCTCTGAACGAGTAGGAAGAACAGGACCAGGTCCCTCCCTCTGTGGAAATGTTCACCTCTTAAGGGAATATTTACATTTATCAAGAATGTTTTCCCACTGAAGATGAACTAAAAGTCTCGAAAAGGGGAACAGACGGTAAAGAATCTTTTACACGAGTCGGCTAGGCAGGACAGGGTGAGAAACGCTGGGGTACCTGACGTCGAACGGGAGGTCGGAAGAGAGAGGTACCCTAAAAGGTCCGTACTTATGACCTCACCCAACGGTACAGGAGGAGGTCCTCTAGAAGGGGTGGGTCCCTAGTTTGGGCGTAGAGAACACACAGGACGTAACCGTCAGTCTAAAAAATGGTCAATCACAATCCAATCACTTCAGCGAGTCAACACAGGCTGAGAAACGCTGGGGTACCTGACATCGGATGGTCCGAGGAGGCGGGTACCCTAAAAGGTCCGTTCTCATGACCTCACCCAACGGTAACGGAAAAGGTCTCCTAGAAGGGCTGGGTCTCTACCTTGGGTCCAGATGACATAACATCCGTCTGTGAAATGGTAGACTCGGAGGTCCCTTCGGGTGTAATTGGTCAAATTCTATTAATTATACAGTTTCTCTGTATAAATTCCCACAGTTTAAGACGAGGGGAGGTGAACCGTACAGACCCACTTACGTCAGAGGGGAGTCATGAGTCCGGAGTCTTTCAGTGTCACTGTGTGTCCTCGATCCGTAGTGGCACCTCCAGGGCCTCGTTGGACTTGACCCTTAGGGTTCGAGAAACCTGGGGTGGAGCCCACACTAGCACTTACTTCCCTTTCTCCGGACCTCCCACTTAGGTATCCGAAGGAGCCTGTCAGCGTGAGGCGGAGGTCAAGGAAAGGATTTCTTTTCGGGGGCAAACCACCCGGTCCTACAAGTACAACAGGAAAGACACAAAAGTGTTTTATTGTACCCTCACATAAATAAGGTTCTCTAGAGTCAACCCGTAAAGGCCAGGGTGACGGCTGGGGACCGGGCCTGAAAGGACCGAGCGGGGGTCCGTCAGTGAAGGGTGGGTGGGAGGTGTGAAAGGACGGACGTTGGGCGGGTCAAATTAAGTTAAGTCATGTTTGTTTGGACGACAGGAACCTCAGTAGATTGAATTCCGCCCCGGGGGAAGAGTGAGGGGAAGGATCAGACCGACCTTTTCGAGGAGCAGTACCCTTTGTAATAAGAATAAGTGTTCCTCCCTTATCAATGACGGGAACCAATCAGACCACACACTTCGAGAGGGTTCAGTCTCGGGTAAGTTTGAAGGGTCTGAAAGAAGACGAGAGGGGACGAGACATTGACTGAGGAACGGGTAGGGTAGAGAGTGAGAGAAGAAAGACCTTATTAGAAGAGGTGAGAATAGAGGGAATCGTTGAACCCCGAACAGGACTCCGTGAACTAACATACAAAGATCGTACCCCACATCAGTCTGTCCGTGTGTCGACCACTGAGAAGATCTAGTATTAGAGGAACTTTCGTCTTTTAGGTGGAGTGAAGAGGAATATAACATCAAAAAATTGATGGCATTCACCTCTTTACTCATGTACTGGAAAACCAAAGACTTTGTAGTTTTCCTTGTCATTAATACATAGGAAAGACACAGCGTCTTTAATTTAGACGTTCTTTTATTTTCCACGGGTCACCTCCCTAGAAACAACTCGTTCAGTAAAGAAGAAGACACACAAGAGGGAGACTTGAGTAAATTGACACGTTTCCCCGAAAAAAGAGACTACCCGGCTCGTCTCTCCATTTACGACTGTCTACTACGATAAAACCCGAAGGGTCCACCGTACTCAACATTTCTTAAGCGGAAGGTCACGTCCTCCGAACCCAAACTAGGGACCCAGTCCTTCTAGGGGACCTCTTCCTTTATTGTTGGGTGAGGTAGTAAGAACGGACCTCTTAAGGTACTTGTCTCCTCGGACCACCCAACATCAGGTACCCCACCGTTTCTCAGTCTGTGCCGACTCGTTGACTATACTGATGTGACTACGATAAAATCGACAGACAGGTAAGTACGTACCTAGGGTACGAGTCTTCCGTCGGTCATATGAAACAATTTAGTTGTGGTCACGAAATGACCTACTTCCCACCCAACTTAAGCCTACACAATGACTTGGTTTGGACACAGACAAACGGGAGGACATCGTCAGTTCGGTTAGACGACTGTGACCGAACCCTACTTCCTCTCCCACCATAAATAATATTCCGAGGTCTGTTCCTCAGGTCCGTAGTACTTACGAGTCTTTGAACTTGAGAGACTACCCAAAGTCCTTTCGTAAAAATTTCCGGTCCACTCCCTGCTCCAGTGACCCCAGACACTAGTCGATCACGTGTTAAGAAACTAACCAACTACTACTTCATTATCCTGGTACAGTGTCCTCAATTGTAATAGTCAGGAACCCGAGGTCATCCAGACCCCCGATGACGACGAGTACCAGTAATTCATCAATTGAAAAAGGTAAACCACCCTCAAAACCGTAGACATTTTCCTGAGTTCCGTTAAACGTAGTCTATGACAATAGAACCATTAAGTCTCCCCTCAATGTCGTCTCCTGCAGCCCCCTACCCGGACAGGACCCTTCAGAGGGATCCTTCTACCCTAGTTGACCCTTCCCAGGACCCAAATCCCGTGTCGGTTCGTCCCAAGACGGAGGGGACACGAGTCGACGAAGTCAGGACAGGATAAGAAGCACTGGTGTTCCTGGAAACGGGTGGGTCGAGGAGACAGGTACCCTAAAGGGTCCGGTCTTATGACCTCACCCGACGGTACAGGAGGAGGTCCCCAGAAGGACCGGGTCCCCAGGTTGGTCGTAGAGAATGCAGAGGACGTGACCGTCCACTCAAGAAGAGTCACGGTGGACCCTTCGTTGAGGGTGGGCCGGGGGTGGTCACTACCTTGTGAAGTGTCTAAACGCACAGTAGGAACGTGTCCCCGGTACGATTAGAAGAGACGGGTAAGGTTACAGTCACGTGCACGCCGACTTCGTTCGTGAGAAAGAGGGGGTCGACGGGAGAAGAGTCTGCGTCAAGGACTCCCCTTTCTCATCAGTGAGTTGTAAGAGTGGAAATTCTCGCTTCGACTGAGATGGATGAAAATTCCTTTGTCCACAGTGTCTGTTAAAAAGTCTCGGTTACTGTGACACTATGAACGTCCACCTTTAAGAACCGTAAAATCCCGAGGACTTGATTTCTCAACACATTCGTTGTCGGACAACCCAAAAGGTACAATACGCAAAAAACCAAGGTACCTCAAAATCCACAAGAGAACTTACATTACTGAATAACGTGTACGGATGACTTTTGTTTGCGTGTTGGATTCTCGTCACTCAAAGTCAAAACAAACCCCTGGATTCCTGTTACCGGGTCCTCTATCGGAGAGTCTATCGAGACTCTTTGACGAGGTTTCTTCACCCTTCTCGGTCAATTATGTATGTATGTATGTATTTATATATATCAAAAACCCCCCTCCGACCCTTTAGGTAAAGTCAAGTCAAGTCACGTCAGCGAGTCAGCACAGGCTGAGAAACGCTGGGGTACTTAGTGTCGTGCAGTCCGGAGGGACAGGTAGTGGTTGAGGACGTCAAGTGAGTCTGAGTGCAGGTAGCTCAGTCACTACGGTAGGTCGGTAGAGTAGGAGACAGCAGGGGAAGAGGAGGACGGGGGTCAAGGAGGGTCGTAGTCTCAGAAAAGGTTACTCAGTTGAGAAGCGTACTCCACCGGTTTCATGACCTCACAGTCGAAATCGTAGTAAGGAAGGTTTCTTTAGGGTCCCGACTAGAGGAAGTCTTACCTGACCAACCTAGAAGAACGTCAGGTTCCCTGAGAGTTCTCAAAAGAGGTTGTGGTGTCAAGTTTTCGTAGTTACTGAGAGTTCTCAAAAGAGGTTGTGGTGTCAAGTTTTCGTAGTTAAGAAGTCGCGAGTCGGAAGAAGTGTCAGGTTGAGAGTGTAGGTATGCACTGGTGAGTTCGTATTTTTATAATGACAATAAGTGTTTCCGAAGGGACCACCGAGTCACCATTTCTTAGACGGACACTATTTCCTCTGCGTCCTCTGCGTCCTCTGCGTCATCTGCGTCCTCTGGACCCAAACTTGGGACTCAGTCCTTCTAGGGGGACCTCCCCTTTTACCGTTGGGTGAGGTCATAAGAACGGACCTCTGAGGGTGCCTGTCTCCTCGACCCACTCTGTGTCCGGTATGCCAGCGGTTCTCAGCCTGTGCTGACTTCCGTGACCCGTGTGTCCGCGCGTTCGAGTAGTGTACTTGTCCGTAGAGTCAATTACTAAAATCGTGAAGAGAAAGGCACCCTCTTGCGTTCGTGGACCTGGACTCTAGTGCCTTCAAGGATGAATCTATACGTAGAAGTGACCGACCCCCGGGTAAATGGGTTTCGTGTTTTACGAGGGAAGAAAAACAAGGGGGGTAAGACTTAAGGGGAGTCCCAAACCACAGGACCCACTATGTTACTCAACCCTGAAGTGGTAGACATCTTCCCCTGCTACTCGGTATGAGAAACAAGAAGGACAAATGTGCGAAATTTTAACACGTACCCTATATCAAAGATTTGGGGAAGAGGAAAGAGAAAGCTACTGGTTCATTGTACCACAAATAGAACATCGTCTGTACAAAGATTCATAGTTGTCCGAGACTTCTTACTTCAGCTGTCATACCAACTAAAAGTCTAAAGAAAGTTACTGACGTTTCAGTTTTATCTTAAGACTCAAGTGTTTTTTTTATGTTTTTGTTTTTGTTTTTGTTTTTGTGGACTGTTCAGGGTCCTTTACAATCCTGTACGAACCCCAACCCCCTAGACTGAAAGTCGGAGTTGGACCTCAACTGACTTACACCACTAGATCTCGTATAATAAAAAAGAGGGTGATAACCGGGGAGGTCCGATATTTCGTCTCCGTCACCACTGGCAGGGGGAGGGAGGGTTCCTACACTACACCTTATATAGGAGTCTGATTTTCCAATGTGTCTATAAACTTAATTCATCACCCGGATGAATTCACAAAGAGCCACGATAATAAAGATCCATCTAGCGAATATTTTTTTAAGGGTAGAGTCACTATCCACTGTTCAACGAGTAAGTGATCAGGTACTCTTAGCAAATAGAAAGGAAGGAAGGGACGCAATAGTGGAAGTAAAAGTCTGTGACGTCTTTACCGGAACAAAAGTTACCACCTGTATTGGACTCACTGGTAAACCAGACACACAAGGCACAGTAGGATAGGGGGAGTTCGATACTCGACCAAGAGTCGCCACCCCTTCTCCAACGACGGTGTCGCGGTCGGAGAGTCTATTACTATGTGGTATCTTAAGAAAGTCCCGTACTCCAAAATCCCGTTCCATGAGGACTTAGATTAAAAAGGACGTAATAAAATTGGTCTACGATTATCCTTAGCTGTCCTCTGACTGGAGTTTGACACCTTTTAAAGAATCTATCTTCGACAAGTTACTCTTTACAGTAAGAGATCGGTAAAGTCTCAGGACACTAAAAATAGTCTTATCTCAATAAACGGAATTCCTAAAAAGATTTGGATAATGAAAGGATATTTTCTGAAAAGTTAACTTTATTATGTAAAGAGTCATACATCAATGAAAGTAACGACCTCTCGGATTTATGAACTTTTTACAGAATTTGAGGATAAGTTCCTGGTAAAAGCGGTGACGTTTTAAGTGTCTCCCACTATATGTCACTGACAAATTATGGAACTACGGTATAATTATTTTAGGTCTACATTATTCTTTTCTTTCCTAGGATATAGAATTATTATAGTGTCACGAGAAAGTCTTTACGACTTATTAGTGACACCGACCTCAACCTCTCCCTTCCCGTGTGGTAATAAACTTCTTATAGTATACCACGGATTACAGAATCTCTTTCGTACCGTTGTGAAGGATAGAGTAGACTTTACGTCGGGAGGAAGTCTAGTCGAGACACCCCTATTACGAAGAGTTCTGTTGTAAAAGAGTAGACGGAAAACAAGAAAGTGCAGGTACTTTCTGTGATCGAAATCCAACCTAGAGTGTATTAGTGACTACTAGTAACGTAGAGTCGGGAAAGGGGGAAGTAACCTTTCAGGTAGAAACTCCCCAACGTTTGAATGGATGAGTGTCCAGACGAATTAGGTAACCTTGACGGTTGGAACAGTCACTAGACTTTCGAATATATCAGAACACGAAACGTCCACTGAAGGGTCCACTGAGTCGCCTTTTCTTAGGTGGACCGTTACGACTTCTGCACCCAAACTAGGGACCCAGTCCTTCTAGGGGACCTCCCCTTTTACCGTTGGGTGAGGTCATAAGAACGGACCTTTTAGAGTACCTGTCTCCTCAGATCGTCCGACGTCAGGTACCCCGGTATTTCTCAGTCTGTATTGACTCGTAAGTACGTGTGTGGGTCCGTGATCAGACCTACTTTATGATGGTAGTAAGTTTTATTGTGTGACATCTTAAAGTCGTGGAAAATAAATTTTGTAATTGATTACGAAACATCTTCCACGAAAAAGTTAGAATGAACATTTCACTCTTTTGTGAGTTTCTCATAGTTGACATTCCAATCTTTTCCTTAGAGATCTCTGCACAAGATCGTTTTACCCTGAAAAATCTTGACTATATAAAATGAAATTTTATCAACTATTCAGTTATCAATTCAAAAGGAAGGGAGGAAGTTCTTTCCTAAAGGACTCATAATCGTCATAAAAACCGTACGTGTCAATGTAGTACAGATTCGATAGTCACGGACTTTAGTAAGTAAAATTATGTATTCCTCTTAAAGGAGACCGATATCGTCTTTTTTTTTTTTCAACAAACGAATTCTAACTTGATTTCAAGTACCATTAACACAGTGTCATTTACGAATCTCAAGAAACACAAAAACAGTGTATAAAATCGTTTCCTAAGTCAAACACAATCATAAAAACGAGTTGTCCGTGTATGGAACGGGATGACTAGTCTATAGACCATCGATCACCCAAGTCTCTTGTAGAATCTCAAGGAAACGGTCACCAGAAAGTCGTACAACCCCTAGCGTCCCGTCTTCCGTACATAGCGTCCTCTGTGCGGTCCGGCGACCTTGACAGTCGTAGTTGACACAGTATCTACCACGGTAACGGTGTAGACTTTAAATTGCGAGTTTACTTTTGACACTACGTCGTATCTTACCTTATATCCACACAGTTCACCCTTTC
Source organism: Capra ibex (assembly GCA_006410555.1). Lineage (NCBI taxonomy): Eukaryota > Metazoa > Chordata > Mammalia > Artiodactyla > Bovidae > Capra > Capra ibex. The sequence goes on along the minus strand of SJYO01037955.1, from coordinate 48,341,956 downwards.
GTAGAAGATTTCTAAGGACTCTAGTATAATGATAAACACAACAGCGCATAGAAAAACTCCATACACTCTCTTGTCGATAACTCACTTTCTCTTTAATAGGACACTTACTTCAGTACCTAAACTCTCGAGCGGTCGGGGACCGTTACTACTGAAATCCAAAGGATTGAAAAAAGGGAGTAGAGAAGAGAATACTCACGAGACATACCTCTGTCGTCTAGAACCTCCGGTACCTAATACCACCGTGAAGGGGAGGGGATTGGTTGATAAGAAGAACCTTGAGATCAATCAGAACGTTTTAAATTATCAACAAAGTACCCTTTTATTAAAAGGACCGACATTTCAGTTCAAAGACGTCTTTTTACCTTGACAAAACAACAAGTCGGCGAATCAGTCCAGGGCGATAAACTCTGGGGTACCTGACGTCGTGTGGTCCAAAGAGACAGGAGGTAATGGAGAACCTCAAACGTGTTTGAGTACAGGCAACTCAACTACCACGGTAGGTTGTAAAGTAAGAGACAGCAGGGGAAGAGGACGGAAGTTTGAAAGGGTCGTAGTCCCAGAAAAGGTTACTCAGTCGAGAAACATAGTTCACCGGTTTCATAATCTCAAAATCGAAGTCGTAGGAAGATTACTTATAAGTCCCGAAGGGTCCACCGAGTCTACCGTTTCTTAGACGGACGTTACGTCCTCCATGCCCAAACTAGGGACTCAGTCCTTCTGGGGGACCTCTCCCTTTACCGTTGGGTGAGGTCATAAGAACGAATCTCTTAGGGTACCTGTTTCCTGGCACCATCCGATGTCAGGTACCCCAGTGTTTCTCAGTCTGTACTGACTCCCTGATTACCTTTACTACTTACACATAATTTTATCTTCCTCTAAACAACATTCCTTTACCGAGTGTACTAGTACCTCAAACTGTTCAGGTTTTAGCCGTCACACCAGGACGTCCGAGGTCTGTGTCCTCTTAGCTACCACGTTTACTTCGGACTTCCGTAAAACAACTTTTTAAAGGAGGACGAACTCTTTCTGACAAAAAAAAACAAGATAAGTCCGGAAGTTGACTAACCAACTCCGGATACGTGTAACACCTCCACTTAGACGAAGCAAGTTCTCAATGGCGAAATTTATAATCACAGTTCACAATCAACGAGTCAGTACAGGATGAGAAACGCTGGGGTACCTGACATCGGGTGGTCCGAGAAGTCAGACGTCCTAAGAGGTCCTTTCTTATGTCATCACCCAACGGTAAGGGAAGGGGTCCCTTAGAAGGGTTACGTCCCTAGATTGGGTCCAGAGGACGTAACGTCCACCTAAGAAATATTGGACTCGGTGGTCTCTTCGGTGATACTTATAATTGGAGAAGGTTTTTGTGGCAGGTTCCACTGTTTGTGGTGATTGGTAATGTTCAGGTGAAGAACAGTTGTACCGCGAATGTACGTAGAGAAATATGGTATCTTTTTCTTGATTCCCCTTTTCCGTCTGTAGACGAATTATGTGTGGACACGTGTGTGTGTGTATAAGTATCGTTTTATTGTACTTCGTAGTACTATGAGTGTCAGGAGTAGAGACATTGACCAGGACCGTCAACAACCATAAGTATGGATGGAAGAAGGTGAGGGGTAAGACACAAGAGAAACGGACGTCGTTCGTTGAGTCAACTAACACCAAGAGATGGACCACCCCATTGGGTCTTAAGGTAAGGACTTCCTAGATCCGGTACTCATCAAGATGGAATTAACCCAACAATATCCAAAAGTCACTGGAATTAGTGTCCCACACCCTTATAGACCTCTGTGCGAGTCTTTAGAGGACACCGAAGGGTCCACCAAGTCACCATTTCTTGGACGGACGGTTACGTCCTCTGGACCCAAACTCGGGACCCAGTCCTTCTAGGAGACTTCCTCCTTTACCGTTGGGTGAGGTCATAAGAACGAACCGTTTAGGGTACCTGTCTCCTCGGACCACCCGATGTCAGGGTACCCCATTATGAACCTCTATTGGATTCTTTAGAAATAAGGTCCGTATGAGAAGGAAACGTCGGGTTCAAGTCGACGATCAGTTCTAGTCAGTGAGATCGGCCGACTCACTGAAGGACCAAACAGACAACAAAGTCTCCGTACTTTTCGGGTTCCACCACCAGAATTGAAGGTCGCGTTACCTTAGTAGCGACCTAAAGGACCATGCCAAAAGCAGAGAAACATTGACTAGAGGTCCGGAGGATCGTCTATAATATTCCAGTACTCCTTTCCTTCCTTTTTAAAACGTGCACACAATGATCCCCACTATCATTTTCTATGACAAGAGTAAGGATGGGAGCTAAGGACCTGGGTACCTAAGATAGTCTCTTTATTGTGGCAAATGACCTGTGACTGAGTCTTGCATATGTCAGAGGACCTCTTGGAACGGGGTCGGGACGGTCCATAACGGTTGATGAACCGTGCCATTGACTCAGAAAAAAAAAATTAACTCCATATCAACTAAATGTCATAATTAAAGTCCATAAGTCATATCATCAAGTTTTAAAAATTACTGATATGAAGTAACTTTCAATATTTTATAAGTGACATCAGGGATATGAAACGTTATATAAGAACACCGAATAAATATATAAAATTTGCACAGTCAAAAATGAAAAAAAAGGTAACAAATAAAAAAGGGTAAAAATTAAATTTTTTTAAAATTACCCTCCCATTAACTAGATGTTTCAACACGAGCAAAGACGGTATATTGTGGAGATTAGTCGGTATTGATATGTATATAGAGGAGGGAGAACTCGGAGAGTCGTCGGGGAGGGTGAGGTCCGGTAGTGTCTCACGACCCGACTCGAGGGACAATAAACATGAAGAATTAGGGGATCGGAATAAAACGGGGAGGGGAGGAGGGAGAGGGGTGATCATTAATGACCAGACTGATAAGAGGACACCGATTCAGAAACCGGTAAGATAGTTAGATCAGAGAAGTCCTACTACGTCTTGTACCATTCTACTCGTTGCAGGTGCTCGTGCCCGGGTACCGGTGCGCAGTAAACGACACTTCACTCAAGGACCTAGTCTTAGTTACGACACACCTATAGTGCTACCACAGATTCCGGAGGGCAATTCAAGTTCCTACCATCAAAACCGTCTTCCTAACATGCGTCCCCTTCGTTTAAGTATAGGTTTCTTTCACAATAAAGTCATTTTTGTTTTACGACGGGGGAAGGTACTACCTTACCCGAGTCACTTTGGTTGGACGGTGGTCGCCAACCGAATAGTGGGGTAAAGGCCATGGTTTTAAATATAGTCAGTCCCTTATGTCGACTCTTTTCTATAGAGAGATATAGACAGACAGATAGACGGATAGATAGATAACTAAACAACATTCCTTAATCGAGTACGTTAACACCTCCGACTGTTCAGTTATACGCAACAAGACCATCCGAACTCTAAGTCTTCTCTACTACATCGAGGACAGACTTCGAACGTCTGCTTCCTCTCGGTCACAACGTCTACTCCATACTTCCGGACGAGGTCCTCATCAGGGAGAACGAGACCCTCCGACCGAAAAAACAAGATTATCTAGAAGTCGACTAACCTACTCCGGTTAGTGTAATACCTCCCGTTAGATAAAATGAGTTTTAGGTGGTTAAGTTTTCAATTAGAGTAAGTTTTTAAGGGAGGTTCAATTGGTAGTGCGACCTTTTTTTTTACAATTTTTTACAATGACATGGGAAGTCAAGTCAAGTCAAGTCAGCGAGTCAGCATAGACTGAGAAACGTTGGGGTATTTGACGTCGTGCGGTCCGGAGGGACAGGTAATGGTAGAGGGCCTCAAGTGAGTCTGAGTGCAGGTAGCTCAGTCACTACGGTAGGTCGGTAGAGTAGGAGCCAGCAGGGGAAGAGGAGGACGGGGGTTAGGAAGGGTCGTAGTTTCAGAAAAGATTACTCAGTTGAGAAACGTACTCCACCGGTTTCATGACCTCAAAGTCGAAATCGTAGTAAGGAAGGTTTCTTTAGGGTCCCGACTAGAGGAA
>SJYO01037955.1:48132431-48337934 GCA_006410555.1 Capra ibex | reverse complement strand
GGAAATCTTACCTGACCAACTTAGAGGAACGTCAGGTTCCCTGAGAGTTCTCAGAAGAGGTTGTGGTGTCAAGTTTGTGTAGTTAAGAAACCGTGAGTCGGAAGAAGTGTCAGGTTGAGAGTGTAGGTATGTACTGATGACCTTTTTGGTATCGGAACCGATCTGCCTGGAATCAGCCGTTTCAAAACTTATACGATAGATCCAACCAGTATTGAAAAGAAGGTTCCTCATTCGCAGAAAATTAAAGTACCGACGTCAGTGGTAGACGTCACTAAACCCTCGGGGGTTTTTATTTCAGACTGTGACAAAGGTGACAAAGGGGTGGATAAAGGGTACCTCACTACCCTGACCCACGGTACTAAAAGCAAAAGACTTACAACTCGAAATTCGGTTGAAAAAGTGAGAAGAGAAAGTGAAAGTAGTTCTCCGAAAAATCAAGGAGAAGTGAAAGACGGTATTCCCACCACAGTAGACGTATAGACTCCAATAACTATAAAGAGGGTCGTTAGAACTAAGGTCGAACACGAAGAAGGTCGGGTCGCAAAGAGTACTACATGAGACGTATATTCGATTTATTCGTCCCACTGGTATATGTCGGAACTGCATGAGGAAAAGGATAAACCTTGGTCAGACAACAAGGTACAGGTCAAGATTGACAACGAAGGACCGGACGTATGTCTAAAGAGTTCTCAGTCCAATCCACCAGACCATAAGGGTAGAGAAAGTCTTAAAAGGTGCCAAATAACGCTAGGTGTGTCAGTTTTCGAAACCGTATCAGCAATTTCGTCTTTATCTACAAAAAGACCTTGAGAGAACGAAAAAGGTACTAGGTCGTCTACAACCGTTAAACTAGAGACCAAGGAGACGGAAAAGATTTTGGTCGAACTTGTAGTCCTTCATGTGTCAAGTGCATAACGACTTCGGACCGAACCTCTTAAAACTCCTAATGAAATGACCGTACACTCTACTCACGTTAACACGTCATCAAACTCGTAAGAAACCGTAACGGAAAGAAACCCTAACTTTACTTTTGACTGGAAAAGGTCAGGACACCGGTGACGACTCAAAAGGTTGAAACGACCGTATAATTCACGTCGTGAAAGTGTCGTAGTAGAAAGTCCTAAACTTTATCGAGATGATCTTAAGGTAGTGGAGGTGATCGAAACAAGTATCACTACGAAAGATTCCGGGTGAACTGAAGTGTAAGGTTCTACAGACCAAGATCTACTCACTAGTGTGGTAGCACTAATAGGCCCAGCACTTCTAGGAAAAACATGACAAGAAAACACATAAGAACGGTAGAGAAGAATTATAGAAGACGAAGACAATCCGGGTACGGTAAAGACAGGAAATAACTCGGGTAGAAACGTACTTTACAAGGGAACCATAGAGATTAAAAGAACTTCTCTAGAGATCAGGAAGGGTAAGACAAGAAAAGGAGGTAAAGAAACGTAACTAGCGACTTCTTCCGAAAGAATAGAGAAGAACGATAAGAAACCTTGAGACGTAAGTCTACGAATATAGAAAGGAAAAGAGGAACCGAAAAGACTTCCCTCTTAGTGACACGTGTAATTACCGGGACTCTTTAGGACGTCACTTTTACGAAAAGGTGTAAACATATTCGGGTACAAACCACCGAGACTGTCATCTCTTAGACGGACGTTACGTCCTCTGAGTCCAAACTAGGGACCAAACCCTTCTAAGGGACCTCTCCCTTACTGTTGGGTGAGGTCATAAGAACGGACCTCTTAAGGTACCTGTCCCGGATTACCCGATGTCAGATACCTCAGTGTTTCTCACTCTGTACTGACTCATTGTGTGTGTGTGTGTGTGTGTGTGTGTGTGTGTGTGTGTGTAGAAAGAATTTGTATAAAAGATTGCCCTTTGACAGGGAGGCAAAAAAGGGAACTTTTGAATAACTAGAGAACGACCTATGGTTACAAGTCTCTTTGTGTTAGTACCTTTTAACCTTACCACGACTAAATTCATTGACCGAGTAAACCCCTAATTTAACTATAGTTGAAGTAATTGACTTAGATCTTTGGGTTTACCTATAAATACGTAAACTAAACAACCTTCGAATGATAATTGAGACCATGGTTACCTACCTTTCACTCTATGTCTTTACCCCCACCCTCACACATGACAGTTCTAGTACCTGCTTGTACCATTACAGATTCGTCAAACCCCTCCTTCCGGGGTAACGACCAAAACGGAGTAAAGAACTACTTTTCGGGTCAACTTCGTTTCTTGTTACCTTCTCTCCCGTACTACCGACGGTAAATGTTTGAGACACACAGCTAAACCAGGGGTCGTACCCTAAGGTGTGTGTCGACCGTTCTGCACTTTGAAGTCCGTGCGAATGTTAATAACAGTCGTGATTATTAGAGGTAAACTCTTTCTGTGTTTTTCTTTCCCTTAGTATTCATTTTCTTTTGTATCGGTAACAAACAAAAAAAAAAGGGGGTGAACGTATGAATTTCCGAATACTAAAGAAAGAGTTGAGTTCCTTTCTTACTTGGTAGAATTTATAATAGTAGGACCTTTTAGCTACTCATTCACAGACTCCCGATTTTCCGTACCTGTACACTATAATAAACTATTTTTAAAGGACTTCAGACGTAAGTCCTTACACTGTCAGGGTGTACCTAGGGTCCGTCGACAGTACGACATCTTGAAATATATTTTGGTTTATACTTCGAACAGGTCGATTGAGTAGTCACTAATAGTACAACTCTATCATTACAGAAGTGGTTCCCAGGATAGAGGAAACAGATAACTGGGTTGGAGTCGGTGATAAGGACCAGGAGTTACCGTCTTCCCCTGTAACTTCTCTCCGTCCACCTCACCTACCACCCCTCATCTTTTATCTCCCAAGTCTTTTTTACGAGAAATTTTCCTGTTAGTGACTCTTCCACTGAACGTCCGATTGAATACCTCGTATCCAAAATGGGTGGCACTTCTACACCTATCCCGAAAGGTCCACCGAGTCACCATTTCTTAGACGGACGGTTACGTCCTCTACACCCAAATTAGGGACCTACTCCTTCTAGGGGACCTCTTCCTTTACCGTTGGGGGAGGTCCATAAGAACGGACCCTTTAGGGTACCTGTCTCCTCGGACCGTTCCATGTCAGGTACCCCAACGTTTTCTCGGTCTGTGCTGAATTGCTAATTTGTCGTTATTGTTATACACCTATTCATGACTTCTTAAAATAAGTCCCTCACTACTTATCTATGTACAATTTTACTGAGGTTATAGGTGACTTCGTGTCTAATCTCCCACCCCCACTACTACCCCCAAGACCACTGTCATCCAGAACCATACGAAAAGATACAAACTTATTCTTGTATCGAAGACCTCTCCCAGAAGGGACCACGGAGTCACCAGTTTCTTAGCCGGACGTTACGTACTCGGTGCCTAAGGTAGCAACGCAGCCTTTCTAGGGCACCCTCTCCCGTACTGTTGGGTAAGGTCATGAAAACGGACCTCTGAGGGGTACCTGTCTCTTCGGACCACCCGATGTCAGATACCTCGACGTCTCTCAACCTGTCCTGACTTCGCTGAATCGTGTCGAAGACCTCTTGCACGTTCAGGAACAAATTTCAGGTCGGACAAAACGAGATCACACCCGAAGATCCTGGACTTACTTGAGTGTCCGTTAAACGATTACTTTCTTATTTCAGTCATGACTTGGGTCAAAACCGGGGAAGGGCTTACCGACTGTTGAGGCGTGGGGGCGTAAGGGGAGATGGGTTGGTCGTTCCTGAGAACCACCGAACCCGACGATGGACCAAAGGTTGATCGACAGACAGAGGGGACTTACACTACCCGTCCACACCCCCGTCGACGGGCTGGACGGGTTGTCCTGGGGCGACCATGGACCCGACCACCCCTCACCCCTCCACACTGTGTGGGGTCCTTCATCGTCTTAAGTATGTCGAACTTCAGTCGAAATGTCTTCTTCCCCTGTCTCTCTTCGACCGTCTCTTTGACGGAGGGTAGGGGGTGGGGCGGTAGAAAGGCCACTACGGTACCAAGGGCTACTGGGTCTCAGTTCCACTGCGACACCGGCAGAACCATTGTCGGAAGCTAAACAAGGGAGAAAGGAACTAAGTAAGACAAAAGGGGAAGTAAGTGCGTTCGAAGGTGCCCTACTCGAAACGGAGTCCCGAGACAAAAGGTCCCTTCAGTCAGTCTTATTGTCGTCGTTTGGCTGGGCCGACAGTAAAACCAAGTCTCCACCCGAAAGGAAGTGCTCCCTTCGGTCGTATCTATTCCCCTCACCTTAATCTCGGAGGTTGCCCTCTCGAAAATCGAATCAACGACGAGTTCGTCGTTCTCGGGAAACGTAAAACTCTCTTAACTCTACTTATTGGGACTGCCCCCGAGGGAGAAAGTTCTCCGTGACCGTTCGACGGACACCGAGACCCGACCCAGTCCAACGGTGGAGGACCCGAGTAGAAGTCCACTCGGGAGGTCGAGTCGTGAGGGGAGGGTAGACCTAACATACGTAGGGGTCGAGTCGAGATTAATCGTTGGACGATCGCAAAAGAGGTACACCAACAGCAACGTAGAATTTGTCCGACTTGACGAACAGACCAGACAGGGTCAAAACAACAAAAACAACAAAAAGTCAGCGATTTGGTACAAGCTAAGAAACACTGGGGTACCTAACGTCGTGTGGTCTGAGAAGACAGGAGGTGACAGAGGGTCGCAACCGAGTTTAAGTACAGGTAAGTCAACCACTACAATAGATAGATTAGTAGAGTAGGAGAGGACGGGAGAAGAGGAAAACGGGGCTCAGAGTAACAAAAAAAAAAAACAATTCCTGAATCCAATGTTTCAACGTAACAAAACCACACCAGATGGGTTGGGATAAAAAGAGTATTTGACAGTCAAATCACGGACTAAAAACTCTTCCACTCCCACACAAGTCCATACGAATACAACGTTAGGTCGTCTTCACAGGAACAGAGAAACGTTCATTTGTCCTTCGTTTCTGAACAACTCATTTTACGTAAATTTTATAAAGAACCCAATACCTTTCACTGAATAAGTTGAAAAAATTGGAAAGACAAATACAGTCCCTTCTAAATTTCGAGAGTGGAACATCGACTAATTTTTTTTTACCAAACAGGTGTAAACTCAACCAAGATTGCTCCACCTACTTGGGTCTCGGATAATGTGTCTCACTTCAGTCTTTCGCTTTTTCTTTATAACAGATAATTGTACATATGTACCTTAGATCTTTCTACCATGACTACTTGGACAAACGTTCCGTCGTCACCTCTGCGTCTGAACTCTTGTCGGAACACCTGTGACACCCCCTGCTTCCCTACTAAACTCTCTCATCGTCTTGGCCTATATAATGGTATACATTTCATCTATCGGTCACCCTTAAACGACAGACTCCTCCCCACCCTACCCCTCCCACCACCCTCCCTCCAAGTTCTCGCCCCCCTGTATACATATGGACCCCGACTAAGTACAACTATAGTCGTACCGTCTTTAGTTGTGTTATAACATTTCGTTAATAGGAGGTTAATTTTTATGTATTTTTAAATTTTTACGGGGGGGTTTTATCTTAAAGGGGTACCGTTACCACATAGAGACCTATTGCCCCGACTCATAAAAACGGGGAGCGACACGGGACCCTACGACCTGAGTCACCCAATGTAGTTAACAGTGAAAGGACGGTAAACTGAGGGACAACCCAGGTCGGTCACCCTGCGTTTACTTCCCTTTCCATCCACCCCCTTCCCACTCCACCCCGTGGGCGTCAAAACAATTACAAGGTCCAAATACCCACGATGGATCAAGAACGACACTAGGACTACCGATCTGTTAACAGGAACTTCCAAACACATAAACGGTTGGAAGTCATCCACTTACTCATTTCGTTAAGTAATTGAGAAACGATACAAGTAGGAACTGATTATTCTTTAAGTATTCTTTAGCCCCTCCCTCTATAAAGTGATACAGAAATTTATTCTCACTTCTCGTAGAGGAGAAACCGTTTACTTATAGACCTTTTTTACTGTGATTTTTTATGTAAACCTTTCACAGTAAAACGTGTACTAAGGTAGACAGAAAACTACTAAGTCTCCATAAAGTCATCTGTCGTCATAGAGTTCTCGGTATCAGTGCATTGTTAATATCATCATGATTTCTACATACCTTTAAGACCAATTATCTTTTGGTCTCTCATCCCAGAAGATATGAAACCCATTTTATTAGGACACAGATGATATTTTTAAGGGACACTTGTTACGATTCAATGTTTATTTTACCTCCACGTCCTCTTCCTGAGGTGTTATCCAAAAGGAGAAAAATTTATTATAGTCTTTATAAACAACTAAGAGAGGGTGAAGGGTCTATGGTAATTCCACACAAATAGTTTAAAGGAAAGTAGAGGTCCCGCCGGGTTGTTTAACCCAAGATAATAGAGACAAAATATCTACTCCTTTGTCCGAGTCTTCTTAAGTCAATGGTCAGGTTCTAGTGTGTGGACCCTTCCCCGTTTTGGACTTAATCTTCGGTCCTGACAAACTAAGGTTTCAGGTCTGAGAACGTGATCTGGTTGACAGTAAAGTTCCTTACCCTTAAACTCTTAAGCGAAGAACCGAAGCGACTCGAAAGTATCTCCTCCTTCAAGTCGGGTCGACGACTACCGTCGGTCACAGAAGGGAAGAAACAAAAAAGGAGGAACCACCTTCCCTAAGAATACTAAGTCCGGAACGCCACACAGTAATGGGTGACGTTATCGTATTCCGTGGTTGTAATCAGTCGTTCTGTTAGGAAGTACCATTATCGTCGTGAGTGACCCGCCCCTCTGGGATGTCAACTTGAAAAGTGGGCTCCTTTACAATCCTTCGGTAAAAAAAAAAGTCCGTTAGTGAATGTTACGACACATAATTTAGTATCGTAAAGTCTCGACCTTCCCTTACGAATATTACTTTAGTTATTAAAAATGAATGAGGACTTTTGGGTAGACTTTTACATCTGATGTGAACCGTCCGTTCTTTTTTTGACGTTAGAAATAAAAAGTACAGGGTATTTGTTCCGTTGTTTGAGACACGCTCTTCCATTTTATTTCCGAATAAAAAGGTATAAAGTACAGGGAGCCTGAATATAGACTCACACACAATCTAAGACTTCCCACTGAGTCTGGACGTTTCAATTAAACCCGAACGACTCACCGGCACCGTCCGGCACCCCCACTCGGACCGTCCTCAACACAACCGCCCGTAGGTAGGTGTGCAGGGAACGAACCTCGGACGACACCCAACTGGTCGGTCTCCGTCGTCTCCAAAATTCTTGTTCCCGCGACTTCTCTCTGACGGACCCAAGGGTAGGACTGGGAGAGCCCCGGAGTCAAAGATAAAAACAGTTATGTTCGTGCACGTGGACTCCCCGACGAAAGGAGGAACTCAGTGTATCCACTCCTTGGGTCTAGTCAGGAAACGTGACCCAATTTGGTATCTACACAATCACTGGTACTAATGTTCAGAGTCAAAAGTCTCCGAGTCTCTTCACTTAGTTAAACAGACTCTGGTGTGTCGATCGTTTTGAGGTGCCTGTCTTCTCGGACCACCCGATGCCAGATACCTCCCTAACGTTTCTTTACCTGTACTGACTCGTGTGTGTACACGAGTGTGTGTGTGTGTGTGTGTGTGTGTTTGTGTGTGTATGGATCTTTCCCCTACTTAACCCTGGTCTGGGTCCAGAGGGCTTTAGGTTTCGAGTAGGGAGACAGGACCCGTCTCTTCTCACTGACCCCTCTCGACGACATTTTTGATTTCTACGAGTTGACTGCAGGAACCCGACTACGAAACACAGAATTCCTCCGCTATGAGAGTTCTCCGTTTGGGTCACCGACGGTCCTGTCCACCTGCCACACCTCGGGGAATAGAACCTTATCGGGTCACGTAGTCCCTTCAAACACCACGGTTTCCGTTCTCAGTCGTGACTTTAGGTCTGGGTAGACTCTAGAGTGAGTTTTCTTAAACCGTCTGTGTGTTAAACTACCAGTCATCTGTTTGTCCACCCAAGACCGTTGAAGGGACCGTCTCTCGATACTTTCTATTTTCTGGAAGTCTTACATAAACCACACGATTAACGAGTCACAAGACAGAAGATCAAGGAACTTGTCACGGACCTCGTAAGAACCACGAGTGACTTATAAATAATTTGTTTACCTACTTCCCTACCTCGTCCCTTCTTTCACTTTCACAGACTACGAAACACTGGGGTACCTGATATCGGGAGGTCCGAGGAGACAGACACTTTAAGAGGTCCGTTCTTATGACCTCACCCTCACCTCTCCTTATGTAAGAGAAGAAGTCCCCTAGAAGGACTAGGTCCCCTCAAAGGGCGTAACGTCCGTCTAAGAAATGGTAGACTCGAAGGTCCCTTCGGGGACCCTTCTTTTCTCTCTGTTAATCACTTATTGGCAAAACGGACGGCTTCCTCCTGTCTCGTCTCGAAATTTCTTGGAGTGGACCATAGAGGTCCGACCCCGGTTTACACTCGGGACCCCGTCGACCGCCGTTTCGACCCACACAATTTCCTGTCCGAGAGAGGTGCGGAGAGTGTGAAGGGGAAACGGAAGAGGGGGTCGTACCCACCCTCATGAATCTAGGTGGGTGACCTCTGGTACCCCCGCAAGTCCTGTGGGTTCGTCCCACTTGGGGACACACAGGTAAAGAGTGAAGGATCCAAGGTTTCTAAGGACCTCGGAATTGTTTTCAGTGTAACACGTAGGTCGGCTGTTACCCCCACCTCGTCGTAAACCCTGCGACAAAGTCATTCCGTCCACTCTTGGTGGTCCCGACCTTAAGTTTGTGTCCACCACTCCTACCGGGCCTCCACTACACAAGACCTTTATAAACTTCCCTCCTAGCAGTCGTGAATAACCTGAGTAGTGTAGGACGGGGCTCCGGAATCTACAGGGGCTTATTTCACTCAAATATCAAAGGTCGACTCTTACGACCGCTCTGTGGTCGATAACGATCCTTGACCGAAAAAATCTTACCGGTGATATAAGCAACTGAAACTTAAAGACCCATGGGTAGACAAACCAAAACGTCACACAAAGAAAGGTATGAAATATTTCTGAACAACTTTACCGTAAATTAAGTCTCGAAAACGTGGATACTTCAGTGACATCGAAAAAGGATGATGGGATCTCAACTTCGGGGAGAGGCAGAGAGACAGAGAAGGGGAGGGACAGGGAGATGACAGAAAGACGAAATCGGTATTGACCGAGGTGTACACTTTCCCAATCAATGAGTCAGCACAGACTGAGAAACTCTGGGGTACCTGACATGGGGCGGTCCGAGGAGACAGGGACCTTAAGAGGTCCGTTCTTATAACCTTACCCACCGGTAAGGGAAGAAGTCCCGAAGTGTATAACGTCCTGTAGGACTGTATATTGAAACTAGGATTAGGGTCCTTCCCTGTAGAACACATCGAATCGCCATGGGACTTTTACGAAAGTACCAAGGATCGGGGGTAGGGACCCCACCGTCCTCTATCTCCGTGGGCGTAGATTTCCCTTTCCTATTTTAAGTGCCGACCACCGTCCCGGGGACAGTAAGATTTCCGTCCAAGAGTGAGCAAGGACACGAGGGTACCTAAGAGGTCGAAAAAGGAGGTGGACCCTTCGGAGACGTCTCATCGCGACGTTAGCGATTGTCGACGTCCCGGGCGGGAATGAGACCCCTCGCTGTGGACGAACGGACACTTAACAGACGGGCAAGGTCCTGTCAGCGAGCCTTGTTGCACCTCCCGTCTTGTATGAGTCAGGTGGGACTCTAGACAAAACACAGTAGAAGATGTCTGGACGGGGTAAAGAGAATGGTCAAAAGACAATTTTTTTTTTTTTATTTTTCACTTTTACAATCAACGATTCAGCACAGGTCGAGAAACACTGGGGTACCTGACATCGGACGGTCCGAGGAGACAGGTGGTCTAAAGGATCCATTCTTATGACCTCACCCATCGGTAAGGGAAAAGGTCCCCTAGAAGGGTTGGGTCCCTCGCTTGGACGCAGTTGACGTAACGTCCGATAAGAAATGGCAGACTCGATGGTCAAAAGACACGAACCAAGGTTAGAACTCCGAGAAGACTAGACGTGGAAGGACGAGTGGACCTGAGGACCCACGTCCGAAGGACCTGTACTGAGATGGGTTTATGGCTGGATCCGAGTGACGGGTCGCACCTGGAGACATACGGTGCGGGGCTGAACCTTGGAAGAGACACGGCAGACGAAACTAGACCCCTGGGGTCACAAGCAGTTCGGTAACGGGAAAAGGATAACCAGGACACCACGTCAAGAAGTACAGGGGTCTGTCGTACTTCGACAAACGGACCGACGGGGAAGAACTCAGTCAAACCGATTTTCCTCCACACGGGATGAAGGACGTAACGATATATCCTGTGGGGAAGACCCGTGGAAAGTCAGTAAAGTCCTAAACCCGGACTCTACAGATTTGAGACGGAGAGGGCAGTGAGTGGTTTTGTACTTCGAGATTGAATTTGTGTCTTTAAAGTAAGTCACTTGAGTCGAAGTAACTAATGTGGAATTCTCTCTAAATTCGACACGAGTAACCAGACACATATTCCTCACGTAGACGAATGAACTCATGGAGGACAAAGAGAGAACCTCCCACCCGTACGTACGATTCAACGGAGTCAGTTCAGGTTGAGAAACACTGGGGTACCTGACATCAGGCGGTCCGAGGAGACAGGTACCCTAAGAGGTCCGTTCTTAGGACCCCACCCAACGGTACGGGAGGAGGTCCCCTAGAAGGACTGGGTCCCTAGCTTGGGTGCAGAGAGTACAGAGGACGTGACTGTCCGCCCAAGAAATGGGGACCGTGGTGGACCCTGCTCTCAATGAAGAGACGAAGTTAATGAACCATCATAGTGGTTTCAGTGGTGAATCCAATATTACGTCGGTTCTTAGTCGAATCTCTCTTAATGACGATAATCACTAATGACTTTCTACTTAGAAAAACACGTCGCCTTCATTATGATACCTTTTATAAGTACACAAAGTAGAAGACATGAAAACGTACCACGAAACAGGGACTAGTGGGGTTCCTACCGTGGACGGAGCACCCACACGACGACCCCACTGACTATCCCTAAACAACTGTAATGTTGTCTCTACAATTCCCTTTACTTTTTATTAATTTTACGTAGGGCACTATGAGATTTCAAAAAGGACGGTTTGACATTCGAACTCCTAAAACGACGTTCTCCTAAGGGTTCAACTGCATAGTCAAAGACTTTGGGTCGGGAAGACAAAGACTTCTTTATCTGTACCTCAGAAGGGAGATAGGGGGTGAAGTTACTCCTTATTAACTGTTAATTTTTAATGTACATAAACTCCATCTTAATATACATAAATTCCATATGTTAACTACTAAACTATATACATATGTAACACTTTACTAGTGGTATTAGTTCCATTAATTGTATATGTAATGGAGTACGTTAATGAAGAAACACACACACGACTCTTATAAATTCTATATGGGCAGATTCGTTCAAAGTTCAATGTTAAAAAGATAAAGACTCGAAGGGACCACCGAGTCTACCATTTCTTAGACGAACCTTACGTTCTCTGGACCCTAATTAGGGACCCAACCTTTCTAGGGGACCTCTTCCCTTACTGACGGGAGAGGTCATAAGAACAGACCTCTTAAGGTACCTGTCTCCTCAGGCCACTCGATTTCGATTCTTATAAATTCTATATGGGAGGACCTGTATACATATGGATACCGACTAAATATAATTACAAACTGTCTTTGGTTATTTAGACATTTCATTAATAGGAAGTTGATTTTTTTTTATTTAATTTTTTTATCAATATGGGAGGATTCGTTCAAATTATAACAATTGATGTCAGTGGGACGATATGTAATCTAGGGTTTTGAATAAGTAGAACATATCGATTTTGAAGTATAGGGAACTGGTCGTAGAGGGAGAAAGAGGGGGGACGGGGTCGAGGACAGTTGATGGTAAGATGAGAGGCAAAATCTAAGGTTTGTATTTCGGTAAGTACGTCATAAACAGAAAGACGTAGATTTGAATAAAGTGAACTGTAATACAAAAGATCCAAATAAATACTAAAGTGTTTACCGTCCTAAAGAGAAAGAAAAACTTCCGACTTATTATAAGGTGGTACGTATGTACTCGAAGGGTCGACCGAGTCGTCATTTCTTGAACGGACGGTGTCGTCTACACCCAAGTCAGGGATCCAACCCTTCTAGGGCACCTCCTCCTTTCCCGTTGGACAAGGTCATAAGAACAGACTTTTTAGGGTACCTGTCTCCTCGGACCACCCGAGGAGGTACCCCGACGTTTTCTCAGTCTGTGCTGACTCACTGACTTGTGTGTGTATTTCGTGTAACAAAATTTTGAGTAAACAAACAGCTACTTGTGAACCCAACAAAGACCTAACACAGATATAACTTGTTACGACCGTTACTTATACTCCCACGGTTATAACGAAGTTATAGAACTAAAGTTAACAAAACCCATACACAGTTCTTCACCCTAACGACTTAACATACTATTAAGATAAAAATTAGAAAACCCCTTGGAGGTACGACAAAGGTATCACCGACGTGACTAAATGTAATGCAGTGTAAATGTAACGTCATATAAGGATGGTTGTAACACGTTCTCAAGGGAAGAGAGATATAGTAGAGGTAGTGGAGAAAAACCCTCTCTTCGGTCTCTTTCCTGCCCTCGATATACACCTGTTTAACTTCTCTACGACTTTCACACCCGGAAAATGAGGTCGAAATAGAAACCTCGACACCCTCGTCTGGCAGAACATCGGAGGAGGTAGTACTCGCACCCCTGGAGGGGTAGTTTCATTTGATTCTTTGTGTCTGACCTGACCCTAAAGTAATCGGACTCAAAGAGAACTAAGACCTCCTCGTACGTATCCCGAGTCTTAAAGGAAGGTCGAGGACGACCACCCTCGTCCTACCCTTTGTGTCTTCCCTCGACTCAAACCCCGGTTGTCCAGTCGGGTCCAGAGGGACACGATTCCCCCTTTACCAGGAAATCGTCTCCGGCCCTACCTGGTGAGTCCGATGTTTGCTTTCCTGCTAAACGACTGTTGAGTTACGAGGTGACTGACTCCCTGACCCTCCGTCCAGTCGTTCTTCCCTTGCGGACCGTCCACAATAATTACCAAGTAAACTGGGCCACTTCCTTTGACTCTCATATCATGTGTACTAGTGTAGCAGGAATTAGTGCATTAGATCCTTCACCATGAAGTGCTGAACTACCACCAGTGTACCAACAATCTTAATAGTAGAACTGAAAAAGAGACGGTGAAGAGATAAAAAAACTTACATAAAACAATACTCTTTCAATAAAAATATTTTTCCCTTTTTATTTCGATAAAATTTTTTATGTATTGTCCCTGAAGGGACCACCAGGGCACCAATTCTGAAGTGAAAGGTTACGTCCCCCACACCCAAGTTAGGGACCCACCCTTTCTAGGGGCCCTCTTCCCGTGTCGTTGGGCGAGGGCATAAGAACGAACCTCTTAGGGTACCTGTCTCCTCGGACCACCCGATGTCAGGTACCCCAACGTTTCTCAACTTACGTTGACTTCGCTGAATCGTGTGTTCGTGTGTCGAGGTCCCTGAGAAGGGTGGGTCCCGAACTTTGGTACAGAGTCCGTACAGGACGTAATCGTCCACCCAAGAAATGGTGGTCACGGTGGGTCTTCCGGGCCGTAGTATATACACGTATATTTATAAATTTCCGTATGTATATATTTATGTAAATATCCGTAAAGTAGAGACGTAAAACAGAAAACATGAGTGAGGTAGAGGACCTTTCGGAACAGACAATTGACTGTATTGAGGTTAAGTAAAAAATGCACCGAGATATTATAAGATACCCCAACAGTATACTATTAAATAAGTAGGTAGACACTCTGAAGTCTTGTAAAGAAAAACGAACTAAGAACCTGTACCACCGATAAACCGATGACAGTAAACTTTCGAATAATATACAAGATATAAAGTTCATTCAAATAGTTAATTTAACATAATTAAACTACTACAATTGGGTGGATCTAAAAATAGGTGAATGAAGATTATTGTAAGTTTACGTAATGACAAGATAAAATCCCGGTTCTCTTACCAGGAACTAATTACACTCACGATACCTCATTTTAATATTCTGTTAATTACTTATTTATCCACTTTTATAATACATTTTGTTTAAAGTCAAAGTAAGTACCAAGGACTTTTTAAGAAACTATTCTACACACACTCCTTAAAGGGACCTCTATAATTTAGATCCGGTGTTAGTTCTTCCACCACTGAAGTTAAACTTAAATAGGTAAAGTTTTTTACTCGAACTAGAAGTCTTCCGTTATTTCGAAAATGTCAGATTAACCTTGAAAGTAACGTCAGTAACGTATATCATAAAACGAAAGTCTACATCCAGTATAGACTAAAAATCTCTAATCATTCCATGATGATCGAAGAGTAACAGTTTGAGAACTAAAAAGATCGTCAATCGAATACGAGTTTTCTAAACTCAATATAGTGGTTATGAGTTTGTTCTATTGAGAAGAGATGTATAGATTTAGGTTGAAGCTGAAAACCTGTCCAAGTCAAGACAACGAGTCAGTATAGACTAAGAAACACTGGGGTACCTGACGTCGTGTGGTCCGAAGGGACAGGTAGTGGTTGAGGGTGTCAAATGAGTTTGAGTACAGGTAGATCAGCCACTACGGTAGGTTGGTAGAGTAGGAGACAACAGGGGAGGAGGAGGACGGAAGTCAGAAAGGGTCGTAGTCCCAGAAAAGGTTACTCAGTCAAGAAACGTAGTCCACCGGTTTCATAACCTCTAAGTTGAAATCGTGGTCAGGAAGGTTGCTTATAAATTCTGACTAAAGGAAGTCCTAACTGACCAAACTAGAAGAACGTCGGGTTACCTGAGAGTTCTCAGAGGAGGTTGTGGTGTCAAGTTTTCGTAGTTAAGAAGCCGTGAGTTGATAGAGATACCATGTTGAGAGTGTAGGTATGTACTGAATGACCTTTTTAGTATCGAAACTGATTCCAATATATGTAGATTTTTTATTCTTCACTTTTGCAATCATTCAACACAGGTTGAGAAACCCTGGGCTACCCAACATCGGGTAGTCCGAGGAGACAGGTGTCTTAAGAGGTCCGTTCTTATGACCTCACCCAACGGTACGGGAGAAGGTCTCCTTGAAAGACTGGGTTCACAACTTCGACGTAGAGATTTCAGAGGACGAAACCGTCCGTTCGAGAAATGGTGACCGCGGTGACCCCTTCGGGTGCCCTCACCCATCGGTAAGGGAAGAGGTGTCCTAGAAGGGTTTCGTCCCTAACTTGGACCCAGAGGACTTGACGTCCGTTTAAGAAATTCTAGACTCCGTGGTCCCTTCGGGCATATGTATGTTAAGAGAAAATTAAAAAATAAATAAATCCGGAAAAAGTCCAACACTTAGAGTAACAAACCACCACCCACTTCTACTAGGACAAATAAATCGAACTATTCTTAAAATTTAGTACGGTTGATTTGTTCTAATTTTGGTTATAACGAATCAATTGGGAGACTACTGTCAACTAAGTAAAGATAATAAAATCGACATCTTTTTACTCCAACAATCGGACAATATGAACGAAATTTACACGTTAATACCCAAGATAATGTTTGTCTTTAACACTTTGTATGAGTAGATGACGGTATTGGAAAACTGATAACTTTTGTTTGTGTGTTCTTTTGAAAAGTGAGGCTTCGAATTCAAATTTTGGTCCACAATCCCGTTTCTTCAAACGATTACGACTTGTGCCCGAAAGTCAGTGTACCTTTTAAACATCATGTACTACCTATTTCAAACGAAAAATTTTTTAGTGAAAGAATTAAACATCCTTTATCTTGGTCTCAATAGACCTTTAGACGGAGTCCATTGACGTTGTCAGTAAACTGAGATCTGTCTTCGGTCTCGTAGGAATTATGTGTTAGATCTCTGAATTCAGTTTCCCTTTAACTTCCAATCCATTTCGATTGCCGGACATCTCTCACCGTCCTAGGGGAAACATTATTGTCACGAATTAGTGGTGGAAACGGAAGACCTACAAAAAGATGGTAGCACAGAGTAGAGGTTCCGTCCGGTCCCTTCCACCCTACGTCCCCCGACACCACTCTCTAAACTACATTCTCTCGAGAGAGGTGTGGGTGTGTAGGGAGGGGTCGCACCCGACTCAAGGCCGGTCGGTCGGAAAGGACTGGAGGTCCGACTGAGTGGGTCACGACCATTGGATCAGTGTAAGGGGCAGAGACGTAAGACAGGGTGTCCGACCCGACCAAGGGTCGAATGATCGTGGCCCGGTCAGTGGTGGTAGGAGAGCCCCAGAAATCCACGACGGGTCTTCACTGGAACCATGGTACAGGAGTATGAGGAACGAAACGACGACTACCCTGACTCTAGGTTCCTTCGACTCACAAAACACCAGTTTAAGATTCAGTCAAGTACAGAGGGTAGGAGGTATAGGCCCCCCGGGAGAGGTGATGAGTCGACGACAAGAGGGACGACCTCGGGGTGGAGAAACCTTACTGGCCTCAGGAGTAGTTCGGTCACTGGGAGTTTTCTTAACGTTAGAACTGGTTCGACTCACGTTTTAACAGTCTGTGGACAGTCCGAAGGACCCACCACATCACCATTTCTTAGACGGACGATTCGACCTCTGTTCCCAAACTAGGGACCCAACCCTTCTAGGGGATCTCTTCCTTTACCGTTGGGTGAGGTCATAGGAACGGACCTCTTAAGGCACCTGTCTCCGATATCAGGTACTTAAGCGTTTCTCGACCTGTACGGACTTGCTGATTGTGAAACTTGTTCCTGTACTTTTCTACGAATCGTCGTGATTTGTAACACGAGTCAACGACAGAACAGGCTGAGAAACACTGAAGTAACTGACATCAGGCGGTCCGAGGAGACAGGTACCCTAAGAGGTCCGATCTTATGACCTCACCCCACGGTAAGGGAAGAGGTCCCCTAGAAGAGCTGGGTCCCTATCTTGGGTCCAGAGGGTGTAACGTCCGTCTAAGAAATGGTAGACTCGGTAGTCCCTTCAGTCACACGAACAACCGATAAACTCCTAGAAACATATATTGAACAATCCGTTCTACCGAGACACAGTCCCATGACTACTACGCCCCGACGAAACTTACTCTACTGTTCTACAGGAGACCCCGTACTCCGCGACTACGAGGACTCTCCTACTACAACTCTCGTGTCCCCACTCGACTTCCGTCAGGAAAACGAATGTAGTGACAAAGAAGACACCGTAGGACGGGAGATTCAGACAAGATTGTAGTGGTCGAAAAAGGTGGTCGTTACGATCAGACACGTAGAGTTCTTATAAATCACCCACGACGACGGAGACTGAAGTAAGTCGAAACTCAAAGAACTGACTCTCGACAAGGTATCTCTGTTTTGTAACAATAACTATGAAGACCTAGCAATTCTGAAGATCGACGTAAACGGAGAAAAAGACGTCATAAAAGTAATGGGCTTTTTTCCTTTCACTTTCACTTGAGCGAGTCAGTACAGGCTGAGAATCGCTAGGGTACCTGACGTCGGATGGTCCGAGGAGTCAGGTACCCTAAAAGGGCCGTTCTCATGACCTCACCCCACGGTAACGGAAGAGGTCTTATTTCCTTTTGACTGAAGATTAAGACCTATTCCTGAAGGGGCCACCGAGTCAGTCATTTCGTAGACGGACGGTACACCTTCTGGACCCAAACTAGGGACCCAACCCTTCTAAGGGACCTCCTCCCGTTCCGTTGGGTAAGGTCATAAGGTCGGACCTATAATAGTTTAAAATTGTTGAGGTCGTCCTACATCCATCTAAATTTAAAGAAATATCTATCGAATTTAAGACTAACCTATATTTAATTAAGACTTACCAATAAGAAACTAACTTTTTTTCTTAGTCTCCCACTCGATGTATAAATAGAAGAAAAGGACCTTGAAGGGTTTCTTTTAATCTCCCCCCCCGAAGGTCCATGGTCATCACTTACTTTAGTTCCGAGAAAAGCTTTATGTCTCAATAACATTCTTAATTAGTAATACAAAATTTACTTTCTATATTCGTTTGGAGACGTCGTAGACTTTAGGAAAAAGTAGTTACAATAAGTGACTACTGAAGAGTAGTTTCTCTTAGAAGTAAGTTTAATAAAAGTTTCAAAGGGATCACCTAAGGTACTCTACGGTGTCCAATAAGACACTTTCCTTTATAATCGGTATCTAAAAAAAAAAACGGGAGATTTAACATAAATTTTTAATCTACACTCTTCTGACGAATTGCGTAGACTCTAAGGTAGGTAGTGACTGTTCCTCTGTTGGAAAATAACTGAATGACAGTTTGACTGCACTCACACGAAACTTCTAGTGAGTAAACACGATACATAGGACAGAGAGTTAAAGTTATACATAATCAGAACAATAAGGTACGTAATTCCCACGGTTGGTTAAAGTAATGAGTTCAAGTGAAGGGTTTTAGATGATGACTGCCTCTGCAAATGTGGCTTTTTACTCTATAACGCCATAAGTCTGACGAAGATGACATTTACTTGACTTTGACATTTACTTGTGAAATTTCTTTTGTCATTATTAGTGTCAGAAACCAAAGATATTTTCTACGACTTCTATTCGATGTGTAAAGTTTTTCGAATTAAACACTAATGGATTTGTAATGTGGTGTAAACTACATTAACATAGAGGTGGAAACGATACCATATGGGTATTATTTATCTTTAAAAGTATAATGTTTACCGTTACTCTTGTTTTATCCGTATCAACGACTCTAGGACCCTAAATCATATTGTTGTACTGAAGTTTAGATCTGAAGTCGATAAATGAGAATGAAGACCATAATAAATTAGAGTGATTTGAAAACAGGAGAGTAAATATCTGACTTTTTGAGTCATCGTCTATGTACTTTTTCAACAAATCTCCCGTTGACATTACACAAAGTCTGTCTCAGACCATACATTATTACCGGACTCGTCCGTCCAATAAAAATAATCAATAAGTATAACGAAGAATATAGTCCTGACCTATATCGTTGTAGTAAAAAGGAAGACAACGACGATTCACTGAAGTCAGCACAGGTTGAGACACACTGGGGTGTCTGCCGTCGGGTGGTCCGAGGGGAGAGGGACCCTAAGAGGTCCGTTCTTGTGACCTCACCCAACGGTAAAGGAAGAGGTTATGTACTTTCACTTTTCTCTTTCACTTCAGCGAGTCAACACAGGCTGAGAATCGCTGCGGTACCTGACGTCGGATGGTCCGAGGAGGTAGGTACCCTAAAAGGTACGTTCTCACGACCTCACCCCACGGTGACGGAAGAGGTAAGAAGGAAGATCGTCGTATAATTTTTAAAATAAAAGGTCAAATAAAAAAACCGGATAATGTTTTAAATGTTTAGAGTCTATTTAAACCGCAGTAAAAACATCGTTGAGTTCAATCATAAAATAGAATTGAGGACAATCCTAAACTCTCACAAAGAACCAGTTTACTAACACCCTTCCACACCCACTGTAGTCGATAGTAGAAAAATACAATTCTAATTTTTAACGATTTACGTCATTCTTCTAACCTTCTACTGAAACGAATCAGTAATATATAGTAAAAACTAAATTCGTCAGAGTATCTGACCATGTAAATTCAACAAAGAGTGTAAAACGATATCATCACTTCTTGTACTTATTAAACATCTTTTGTTTTGTTTTTTTTAGTTTGTTTTGACTCTTGGGAAAGATATACCGATGTTTTATCTGGGGTTTTGAACCTCTATATTTTTTCACACTGAGTATGCACGGAACACCCCTACATCTTACCAAGTCGGTGATACCTTCCGTTGCACCGTCAAGGAGTTTTTAATTTGTATCTGAGTCGTGTACTGGGTCATTAAGGTGAGGTTCCAGATATGAGGGGGCCTGACCTTTGTCTACACGTCTGTCTTTGAGCATGTACTTACAAGTACCCTCGAGATAAGTGTTATCGGTTCACCACACTTGTTGGGTTTATAGGTCTTTCCCTAGGCACTTATTTGTTTAACACCATATAGGTACGTTACCTCATAAGGAACTTTTATACTACGATACAACGTCTTCGGTCTGTGTTTTGAGGTGTATAATATGTTGAAGTAAATATTTTTCATAGGTTTTATCCATTTAGGTGTCTCTGTCTTTCGACTGACTACCACAGAGTCCCAATTCCCCTTTGTCTTTCCCACACTGACGAGTACTCATCCCGCAAAAGGAAACTTCACTACTTTTGTAAGTCCTTGAATTATCACCACTACCGACATGTTGTAACAAAGCCAGGAGTTACCGTTACTTGACATGTGAAATTTCACCGAATTAACTATGTAAAATACAATACACATACATGGTGCTAACTTTTGTCTTAACGAGGTAGTCAAGTCAAGTCAAGTCAACGAGTCAGCACAGGCTGAGAAACGCTGGGGTACTTAGCGTCGTGTGGTCCGGAGGGACAGGGAGTGGTTGAGGGCCTCAAGTGAGTCTAAGTGCGGGTATCTCAGTCACTACGGTAGATCGGTAGAGTAGGAGTCAGCAGGGGAAGAGGAGGACGGGGGTTAGGGAGGGTCGTACTCCCAGAAAAGGTTACTCAGTTGAGAAGTGTACTCCACCGGTTTCATAACCTCAAAGTCGAAATCGTAGTAAGGAAGGTTTCTTTAGGGTCCCAACTAGAGGAAGTCTTACCTGACCAACCTAGAGGAACGTCAGGTTCCCTGAGAGTTCTCAGAAGAGGTTGTGGTGTCAAGTTTGAGTAGTTAAGAAACCGTGAGTCGGAAGAAGTGTCAGGTTGAGAGTGTAGGTGTGTACTGATGACCTTTTTGGTATCGGAACTGATCTGCCTGGAATCGGCCGTTTCATCACAGAGACGAAAAATTATACGATAGATCCAACCAGTATTGAAAAGAAAGTTCCTCATTCGCAGAAAATTAAAGTACCGACGTCAGTGGTAGACGTCACTAAAACCTCGGGAGGTTTTATTTCAGACTGTGACAAAGGTGACAAAGGGGTAGATAAAGGGTACTTCACTACCCTGGCCTACGGTACTAGAAGTAAAAGACTTACAACTCGAAATTCGGTTGAAAAAGTGAGAGGAGAAAGTGAAAGTAGTTCTCCGAAAAATCGAGGAGAAGTGAAAGACGGTATTCCCACCACAGTAGACGTATAGACTCCAATACCACGGGGGGTTTTACGGTTATGTACTTCTTGGATATTGACCTCTATGTGAAAGTTTATTAAACAGACGAACTAGGACCTCAGCAGAGTGGGTTTAACAAAAACCAGTTTACTAAAGGACGACTTGAGACTCCTAAGGGAAAAGTCGTTTATCACAATCTATAAAAACGGGGTAGGAGGACCTGATCTGAACTAACTTTTTCGTAAAACTACCTCTATTCTTTAAACATCAAATCGACTCCCCAATAGTTCCTTTAGGTAAAGGATCATCAATAGAGAATAAGTATAAGAAGAGGAGTCAGGCAGAAAATGAAAAAGGGTAAGGAGAAACGTAGAAGGGAAATTGACAACGAACATAAAGTC
The DNA here is from genome assembly GCA_006410555.1 of Capra ibex. Classification (NCBI taxonomy): domain Eukaryota; kingdom Metazoa; phylum Chordata; class Mammalia; order Artiodactyla; family Bovidae; genus Capra; species Capra ibex. The sequence continues at coordinate 48,316,268 of SJYO01037955.1, read as the reverse complement.
CGAAGGGTTCTTATGTCTTCTTGTAAGAAAGCCACTACGAATCTCCACCTTCATCCACCAAAACCAAAAACAATCTAACTCTGTTCAGGAATTTTTGTAAGTGATCTGTATGACCCGAGACGATTTCTGAAAAAGTGGGAACCTAAGTATAGTCACCCGAAGGGACGACCAAGTCGACCACTTCTTAGACGGACTCCACGCCCTCTGGACCCAAACTAGGGACCCAACCCTTCTAGGGGACCTCTTCCCTTACCGTTGGGTGAGGTCATAAAACCGGACTTCTTAAGGTACCCGACATATCAGGTACCCCACCGTTTCTCGACCTGTACTGACTCACTGAAAGCGAAGTGAAGGACAGTTATATACACAACACTTGTATTGATAAGACCTTTGTGTCGTCCCTTAAAGAAGATAAACAGTAGATAAAAACCAATTAAGAAAATTGTAACACGAGTCCTCGAGTCAACACAGATTAAGAAACGATGGGGCTCCTGACATCGGGAGGTCCGAGGAGACATGAACCCTAAGAAGTCCGTTGTTGTGAGATCACCCTATGGCAAAGGAGGATGTCTCCTAGAAGGACTGGGTCTCTAGATTGGCCGTAAAGAATGTAGAGGACTTAACCGTTCTCCGAAGAAATGGTGATCACGTGAACCCTTCGAGTAAGAAAATTAGTAAATGACAGTTTCTCGAAATTTTCTCTGTGCTAACAGTAAAAATTTTGAACAACAAGGATTGACTAAAAAGACTTTCGGTTGCATTTACTATAAATTACACTTTTTCATACTCTTGGTCCTTGTGACCTCACCTTAAATTATTTATATCTAAATAAATGGACCGAAGGGTCCACCGTAATCATTATCTCTTGGTCTGACGGTTACGTCCTCTGAAAGTTCTCTGAGTCCAAGCTAGGGACCCAGCCCTTCTAGGGGACCTCTTCCTTTACCGTTGGGTGAGGTGATCAGAACGCTCTTAGGGTACCTGTCTCCTCGGACCGTCCGATGTCAGGTACCCCCAACGTCTCTCAGTCTGTTCTGACTTCGTCGATTCGTGCGTGGTTGTTTCATTATAAAAAAAGTTAACTTGACTTTAGGAGTCTGGTATGTTAATTGGTAAAATTTCATGTGTTAAGTCATCGTAAGTCATGTAAGTGTTACAGTGCGTTAATGGTGAAGAGCGCCCAAAGTTTTGTAAAAGTAGTGAGGTCTTATTGTCGGACATGTAATTTATAAGTGAGGGGTAAGATGGGTGGGTCGGTTACGGGACCCTTGGTGAATAGGTGGAAATACCTAAAAGGAAAAAATCCATAAGGGATATTTTGTTAGAATGTTATACATTGGAAGACACGTACTGAAGAAAGTGCCTCGTACGTAGTCACAACATCGTTTCCAAGTAATAAAAAAACACTTGGTCACTTCAACGAGTCAGTACCGACTGAAAAACCTAGGGTACCTCATATCGGATGATCCAAGGAAGTAGGTACCTTAACAGGTCCGTTCTCATGACCTCACCCAACGGTAAAGGAAGAGGTCCCCTAGAAGGGTTGGGTCCCTAACTTGAGTCCAGAGGACGTAACGTCCGTCTGTGAAATAGTAGACTCGATGGTCCCTTCGCACCGAGTCATTATAAAGTACTAGGGGACCTCCTCCCGTACCGTTGTGTGAGGTCATAAGAACGGACCTCTGAGGGTACCTGTGTTTTCGGACCACCCAACGTCAGAAACTTCAACGTTTCGTAATCTGTACTGACTCTCTGATTCGTGTATACCTACATGGTGTTAAACAAATAGGTAACTAGAGAAATACCTGTAAACCCAAAAAAGGAAAAAAACTGATAACGCTTATCACGACGATGTTTGTAACTACTTGTGTAAAAGTAAACTTGTGGACAAAAAGTCAAGAAAACCTATTTATGGATCCTCATCCCAAAGACCTAGTATATCATTAAAACACAAATTGAAAAACTCCTTAGTGGTTTAACAAAAAGTGTCACCAACATGGGTGACGTTAAAATCTAAAGGTGTTTTACACATTCACAAGAGTAAAGAGATACAGGAACGGTTGTGACTAAAAAAACAACAACAACGACCATATCAGTAGTATTATCTACAGTTCTTCATCGAGTGACATCAAATCAAAAATAAAGGAATAGCTGGTAACCCCAAAAGGTTCACCGAGTCGTCATTTTTTAGTCGGACGTCACGTCCTCTGCGTCCAAGTTAGGGACCCAGTCCTTCTAGGGGACCTCCTCCCGTACCGTTGGGTGAGGTCATAAGAACGGACCCTTAGGGTACCTGTCTCCTCGGAGCACCCGATGTCAGGTATGCCAGCGTGTTTCAGTCTGTTCTGACTTCACTAACTCGTACGTGGTTTTACAACTTTTAGAAAAGTACACGAACAACCGATAAATGTATAGAACAAACCTCTTTACAAATCAGTATGAGAAACAGGTCCAAAATTAGCCCAACAAACAGAAAAACAACAAGTCAACATTATCAAAAAATATTAGATCTACGACAGAAACGGTCTATATGTTAAACGTAAACAGGATAAAAATCCAACAGAAAAATCGAGAGAACTATTGTAAGAGACTACGTGTTTTATAAGATTGCAAATGTTTTAAGTTAAATTCAAAAAGACATCAACGAGAACGAAAACCGGAGTATAGAATCCAGGATAGTGGTTTAGGTTCCGGTATTTCTAAATGAAGACACAAAAGAACGTTATCGAAAATAAAAATCTGGAATACAAATAAATTCAGTAACTAGTTAAAACTCAATTGAAAAATAATACCTCGTAATTCTCAGACTGAAATAAGAAAACGTACGTGAATATATGAAAGGGGTATTGGAAAACAACTCCTCCGATAAGAAAAGGGTAAATATAAAATGTTTAAGTGTGAAAATAAATGAAAAGTCATTCAAATTTAGGAGCTTCCCATGTCGTAGTGTGACTAAGACACAGGTCACCAGAATTGTCCTTACAACGAAGTCTTAAACCGTGTTAGGTACGGTGACAACCGTCACCGTGTCATGAGAACGGACCTCTTAGGGTACCTGCCTCCTCGGACCATCCGACGTCAGGTATCCCAGCGACTCTCAGCCTGTGCTGACTCGTCGAAGTGAAAGTGAAAAGTGAAAGTACGTAACCTCTTTCTTTACCGTTGGGTGAGGTCACGAGAATGGAACTCTTCGGGTCCCTACTCCCTCGGACCACCCGACGACAGATACCCCAGGGTGTCTCAGTCTGTGCTGACTTTACTGAATCGTCGTCGTCGTCGTCGTCGTCGTTCGGTGACAACGGTACTTGTACTCAATAGAAAGGAGACTAATGAGACCAAAACAATTCAAAAGGTGGTCCTCAATGACACAACAAGAAACGAAACGTGTGTCTTCGTGTAGGGAACGGACCCATCTTAAGTCAAAGTAGAACTCGTATATATGGAAACTAAAGGTCCTCTCGACACACGAGGGAAATCAAGGTATCTGGGGTGAATATCGGTCGTTTTTACCGGAACCCAGTGTGAGAAGGTCTGTGTAAACAGTAAAATCTTCAGGACAAGAGTCGTCCGGGCGTGTCCCAGGTGCCACCGATTTCTCTAGGGTGAATAACTAGAACGGTGGGAACAAGTTTCGTGGACTCACATCTCGAAACCTAAGTAAAGACCCGATAGAAAGGGTCAGGTAACCAGATATTCAGAGAACAATACGATCATGATATGACAAAACTACTGACGTCGAAACTTCAGTCAAAACTTTAACGTTTTACACTTAGAAGGGTAAGAAAAAAGGAAAAAGTTATAACAAACCCGATAAGTCTCGGTGATCGTTAAGACATATCTACACTCTTATTTCAAAGGTAAAGAATTTATTTTACTTTAAAATTATTCGTAACACAAATTAGTCCCGAAGGGATTATCGAGTCAACCATTTCTTAGGTGGACGTTACGTCCTCTGGGGTCAAGTTAAGGACCCAACTCTTCTAGACGACCTCTTACCTGTCCGATGGGTGAGGTCATAAGGACCTGAAGGGACCACCGAGTCGACCATTTCTTGGACGGGTGTTACACCCTCCTCCGGACCCAAACTAGGGACCCAACCCTTCTAGGGACCTCTTCCCTTTCCGATGGGTGAGGTCATAAGACCGGACCTCGTCAGTTACCTGACATTTCAGGTACCCCAGCGTTTCTCGAATTGGTCATCTTACGAAACCCATATGACGGTGAAATCGTTATAATTCCGAAAGATATGTACTTACGACTTACCGAAAAATTTTTTTTTAAATCCAGAAGAAATTAAAGAAAGTTATTACAAAATATATCAAAAGTGTACATGTTCAGAAAGTCGATACACCAATTGAAGTAACGAACCAAAAGTAAGAAGACCTATGATAACATTTATCTTAACAAAAGGATTAAAGGAGAAACCTGCCAAGTGACTACTACCTATCTCGGCGTCGACTAGGACACACAACCGAAAGGTGGGACTTGAAACGACTCAAACCAGTAATCGAGAACGTCAAGAAAAACAACCTAAGTAATCCTAAAAGACTTATACCTTTGTACGGTAGACGTTTATATCAAAATTAAGAATGAAAGGTTAAACCTACAGAAAACAATAATTAAAAAGGACGGTTTAATGAGGTTGATCCTGAAGGTCATGTCATAATTTATTCTTTTTCTGGTTCTACGGGTAAAAGTGGTAACGATAAGTTGTCAGACGACTCTCATTACCTAAAACGTCTTGTAAAAAACAAATAAGATTAAGTGTTTGATTTCGGTCACCAAATTATTTCTGGGTGAAAAAGACTCCAATCCACAAAACCGTGTAAACAACAGATCTTGTATAGATTATTTTCTTTATAACCTTTTCAGGAGAATCCTCCTTCTGTCCCTGATATGTTTCGACACACAGAATGAACTGATCTAGATGAAACACTACTTTTTGGTAACGGATTCCTAGTAAAGATTTTACTCCCGACAACTAAATCATTCCAACCACAAAAGCAACGATGGAACACCAAGAAAGATCAAATATTGTGTAGTAATTAATTTTCACCACCTCTCTCATCCCTTGAAGGTTATCGACTGTGAACCTCTTTACTGTTAACTGTTGTTCACTCTTACCTTCTTTTCGTGTCTGTCTTTCTTAAATCACTTTCTGTTCGATTTGAGATTGATGAAGTCACTGGTATAGGGACGTGATCCGGTAGACGTTGAATACTGGAACTCAATTGTCACTCTCTGGTATATTGTATAAGTGATACAAATAGTCTCAGAATATTTACACTTTAATTTTAAAGAAACCTTCCCTTTCCAAGTTAAAACACACTATAAAGTAGGGAAGAGTTATAGTCCCTTTACAGTAATGACCTTTACTATTTGTCAGAATGTGTATAAAAATTTTACTTCATATTAACTAAATACCAAAGGATCCATGTAAGTCTTTTGATTCTAGTACCGTAGACCAGGGTAGTGAAGTATCCTTTATCTACCCTTTTGTCACCTTTGTCACAGTCTGAAATAAAAAAACCCGAGGTTTTAGTGACGTCTACCACTGACGTCGGTACTTTAATTTTCTGTGAATGAGGAACTTTCCTTTCAATACTGGTTGAATCTCTCGTATAATTTTTCGTCTCTGTAATGAAACGGTTGTTTCCAGGTAGCTCAGTTCCGATACCAAAAAGGTCATCAGTACACACCTACACTCTCAACCTGACACTTCTTCCGACTCACGGTTTCTTAACTACGAAAACTTGACACCACAACCTCTTCTGAGAACTCTCAGGGAACCTGACGTTCCTCTAGGTTGGTCAGGTAGGATTTCCTCTAGTCGGGACCCACAAGTAACCTTCCTGACTACGACTTCGACTTTGAGGTTATGAAACCGGTGGAGTACACTTCTCAACTGAGTAACCTTTTCTGAGACTACGACCCTCCCCAACCCCCGTCCTCCTCTTCCCCCGCTGTCTCCTACTCTACCGACCTACCATAGTGACTGAGCTACCTGCACTTAGACTCACTTGAGGCACTCAACCACTACCTGTCCCTCCGGACCACACGACGATAAGTACCCCAGCGTTTCTCAGTCTGTACCGACTTTCTGACTTGACTTGACTTGACTCCACTAAGTCACCATTTCTTAGACGGACGGTTACGTCCTCTGTGTCCAGACTAGGGATCCAGTCCTTCTAGGGGACTTTATCTTTCACCGTTGGATGAGATCATAAGAACGGACCCCTTAAGGTATCTCCTCTGATCACCCGAGGTCAAGTACCCCAACGTCTCAACCTGCGTTGACTCGTGCGTCTGTACGTGTGTGTCAACTAAATTTTATATAATCAACGTCCATATATTATATTACTAAGTCATATAAATATTTAATACGAGGAAACTTTCAATAAATTTTTGTAAACGACATAAGCAAGCCTCTTCCGTTACCGTGGGGTGAGGTCATGAGAACGGACCTTTTAAGGTACCTCCCTCCTCGGACCACCCCATGTCAGGTACCCCAACGACTCAGCCTGTGTTGACTCGTTGAAGTGAAAGTGAAAAGTGAAAGTACGTAACCTCTTCCTTTACCGTTGGGTGAGGTCACAAGAACGGACCTCTTAGGGGTACCTGCCCCCTCGGACAACCTGACGGCAGATACTCCAGCGTGTCTCAACCTGTGCTGACTTCGTTTAATCGTCGTCGACGTCGTCGACATAAGGAACCGGTCATATCATATAGAAACATCGAATAAATAATACATATATCATCATATATTTTATATGGAAACATGGAGAAACATGGAGAATTAGGACATAGGGATAGTATGGGGAGAGTGGAGGCGAGAGGGTGACCATTGGTGATCAAACAAAAGTTTACAAAATTAAAAATCTAAGGTGTATATTTACTATAGTATATCATAAACAAAAAGAGACTAAATAAAGTACTTCGTTCTATAGGGACTCCAGATAGGTACAACAACGTTTACCTTTTTAAGGTAAGAATTTCGTCAGAAAATTCTGTCTCAAGAGTCTGTATAAAGACTACTTCACCCATCCCTTTTCGACACTTTGTAGCGTCATTGAGGAAGAACACTTTTGTCTCACTGTTAATTCTCGGAAGTACCTCCATATGACTCATATCGAGGTGTTACTCATAAATCTGGTTACTTGTCTACCAGGATCCATCGATTTAGAAACCCCAGGCGTATTAATAATAAGTTTGGTCCTGGGAAAGCTCTTTTCCTATGTGACAATTAATATGGTCCAATTTTCCATATTTAGTCACCACAGAACCCTTCCGACTCTGTCGACCAGTAAGATTACTTTTACTGAAACATAAGAACTACAATAATAACTAAATGGTACCCTTTTTAATCATTACTTTTTTAAAATAAGAAGTTTCGAGATTCGTCTAAAAGTTTCCTCTCCTTTCACTCCATCCTCAGACAACAATACACCAACGGGAAAACCGAAAGGATGTACGAAAAGACCTCACCAGATAGGACCACTACACTCGGATCTACCTTCAGTTGGTGTAGTCAAACTATGACTCACACCGGTTCTGTCTCGACGGACTCAAACCAGGTCCGTTTCTGGTCCCACTTCCTCTCGAACGAAGTCGGTTCTAGAAAACCCGGTAAGAATACAGGAAGAATCTGAAGTATGGATTTTTCCGTCGGACCCTGGTGTGACCAGAGTGGTCCCGAGTATGTTACTCCTCTTCAGGATTTTAAACCGAATTGACGTGAGCCACTACGACCTTTTCTAACTTCCGTCCTCCTCTTCTCCTGCTGTCTCCTACTCTACCTACCTACCGCAGTGGCTGAGTTACCTGTACTTAAACTCATTTGAGACCTTCAATCACTACCTACCCCTCCGGACCACACGACGTCAGGTACCCCGGTGTTTCTCAACCTGTGCTGACTCGCTGACTTGACTTGACGTGACCCAAGGTCCCTAATCGTCCTTTGTTCGTTCTTTTGAGAAGAGTGACCCTTTCAAAATAAGGGACGGTAAGGGAACTATTCATCTAAAGTGTCGTTTCGTTAGTGGTACATTATTTTCGATAATGTACTTGTATGAATTAGTACACCTACAATAAATACTAAGGTTCCCCATTTCCATCTCTACCAATTTTTGGTCTTTACTAAAGCAAATCCATTTGTACCACTTTTAATGAACGGACTGAAGTCGTTCTGGAATGTAAATTAACAGTGAGAGATAATATACTGACACTCAAACACATAGGGAGACTGCTTCTGAGTCTCCTTTTCCGACAACTTTGTTACGGTTTTTATTACCCCTAGTAAGAGACTCATAGATAATACATGTTCCATGTTCATCAAACGGGTCTCTTTGTACCTAGTAATCCGGAGGAACGCCGAGACACCATTTCTTAGACGGACGTTTCGTCCTCTGCACCCAACCTAAGGACCCAGCCCTTCTAGGGGACCTTTTCCCTTACCGATGAGTGAGGTCATAGGATTGGACCCTTTATATTACCTGTCTCGTCGAATCGCCCGATACCGCAGCGTTACTTAGTCTGAACTAAAACGTTGATTTGTTGTTTAAAGTCCGTTTGAGACGTCTCATCTGAGAAACTTCACTTTCATTTTCAGTAAGTCACCACACACTGATAAACGCTGGGGTCCCTGATATGTCAGGTACCTCAAGAGGTCCGGTGTTATTACCTCACCCATAAGAAAGGGAAGAGGTCCCCTAGAAGGGTTGGGTCCCTAGCTTGGGTCCAGAGGGTGTAACGTCCGTCTAAGAAATGGTCGACTCGGTGTTCCTTTCGGGTTCTTATGACCCTATCCATCGGAAAGGGAAGAGGTCCCCTGGAAGGGTTGGGTCCTTAGCTTGGTCCCTGAGGACGTAACGTCCGTCTAAGAAATGGTTGACTCGATAGTCCCTTCGGGACATCTGAGAAATATACGGACGAAACAACTACCTCCACCGTTTCGAAGACGGAAAACGTGTGTCAGCAGGTGTGTTTAGTATTGGTCACACTTCTTTGACTATCATAGCAGGGACAAGATAACACTGTGATTAACTAAGACTCTATAGACACATCGAAAAGACCCCTCCATACACGTTCTACCTCACATGGATAGAAAAAAGGTTAACCTCATGGGCGGGGTTACGTTTATGAAAGTAGTGTTGTGAAAGTGTGTATGCAAAGTTACATCCGGAAAACTCTTTAATATAGAATGGAAGGTCTTGACATACACTCTAACATTATATAAAGGTTTACAAATCATAGTTGTTCTAAAACACTTACGACCGTAGGGTCTTTGAGTTTCTTGTAATTATTACTGTTTCCTCCGGAGACTTTACCGGAAAACATCCAAGAGGAAAGAGAAGTACAAGTTTTGATAATTTTCACCCCACCAGACCTCAATCAGATGAACCTACGTTTCGAACCATAAGGTAGTGAATGGTCAACACACTGGAACTCGTTCAATTAATCGAAGAGGCATAGAGTCAAAGGAGAACCTTTTTATTCATATTATTATTACGGATGGAAACACCACTACGTAAAAAATTTAAATAAAAAATTCTAAAGAAAAAGAATACACCTGGTAAATTTTTTAGAAATAACTTACACAATGTTATAACGAAGACGACAAATACAAGATCACAAAACCGGTGCTCAGTACACCCTAGGATCGAACTGGTCCCTAACTTGGGTGTGGGGGACGTAATCTTCCGTTTCAGAATTGGTGACCTGGTGGTCCCTTCAGGGACATCACTATATAAAATTTGGTACGTGGGTAATAGACAAAAAATTAATCTGACTCAGATGTTAAGGTTGATTTCTGTACCTTTATTTTCTTTTAAAGATGAGAAAAACCTTACCATCCTCTTTCGGTGTTGACTTCATAAGATCCTCTTCTAACCGATATAGAGTACTAATGAAAACGTATTTTTTTTTATTACTCGGAGTTCCAGAACTCTTCTCTCTTTACCACAGAAATATAGGACTGCAGAGAGAGGGCCCGTTGAACTACAGAGTCGAAGTCAATGTTGCAAACCTAATCTGACATCAGTTAGACCCCGAAGGGAGCACCGTACCATCCTTTCTCAGACAGACGTTACGTCCTCTAAGTCCTCTGTGCCCAAACTCGGGACCCAGCCCTTCTAGGGGACCTTCTCCCGTACCGTTGGGTAAGGTCATGAGGACGGACCTCTTAGGACACCCGTCTCCTTGACCCACCCGATGTCAGCTGACTTCGATAACTCGTGCGTGTGCACATCAGTTACACCGATTTTATGATACTGGGTCTCGATTCTCCTGTCGATTGGCTGACCTCCGTAAGGACAAACAACTATTTCCTTTGTCAAGAGTAGACTACTATTCCTTTATTAATTGTTCTTAAACACGATACTTCAACTACCTTACTTTTCACAGTAAGAACTACCTTCGAACAACCTAATTCTGTGACTTAGGGATAAATAAAACACAGAAGTAGATGGTCAGGTGTTACCACCGGCAAATGCCACAAATATTCTCGGTCCGGTCATATTTCTTGGTAAGGAAAATAAGTTAGGAGACCTCGTTTATAAACTCTTGGGGTTCGAAGACTATATTTGCCTCTCTTAGACGACCGTTTACGGACCGGACCTGTTAAATGGATTTGATATTGAACAAAAGGACCCACTAACTGTAGACGAATTTTATAATACACGTCGAATCGGAGTCTTAAAAAGGAAAAGACAGAAGACAGGGGGCGAAAAAATTTTTAAACTTACTTTTGAGCTACAATACCGTCTTTGTTTGGTAACATGAATACTAATGCTTCGTGTTTTTGTAGATCTTTTCATGGATGACTGGTAAATGGGTACTCAGTGCTGATTATCAATAGATTTACCTTACTTCCCATTACTGAAGTTCTTCAAGTATCCTTTTTTCACGAGTCACAAAGTATTGTCATTGTTGACTTCCCAATAAAGGAGAGAAAATATCTCGGAAATTAGAGTTTTGCGAATCGTTTTCGAGAAAATATGTAGGACCTTTTTGAGGAATTTTTAAAAAAAAAGAAAGAATAAATTAACTTCATATCAACTAAATGTTACACAATAAAAGTTCATATGTCGTCTCACTAAGTCAATATATATATGAATATACATATGTATATACATATATATAAATATAATAAAAAGTATAAGAAAGGGGAATATCTAATAACGTTCCATAATTAACATCAGGGGACATGATTGTGTTATGATTAAAGGGAACAACGAATAGATAAAATATAAATCAACCTTATTAAGAAAAACTGTTCAGAATTGTTATGGTAGGAGTCTTCATATAATGCCTCTTCACTGTTCTTATTCGAACTTCAACTGGTTTAAGGAGTTTTCTCTATTAAAAATTTAAGTATTGAGATCAGACATTACATCACTACAGTTCTTGAGAAAGGGTGAGACAACGGTTGCCGTGGACCTAATATCCGAAAACACTTTTATGAAAGGTCTACAAGTTGGAGTCCTGTACAAAGAACAGAAACTAAAATCAAAAATTATATCAATCTCTTCTGTCTCTAGAGACTATCTCCGACAGGAAAGTAATATGAAGTCTTACTTTTTTCTATTTTTACCATCTATAAAGAAAGTAACTACGTCAGTAGAGAACTCGAATTATAAACCACAATCCCCTTCTACTTAAGGAGTTAGAGTAAGACTGAACTTCCAAGTTACTTCACTTCATGGATTCACATTATTCGAGTGTGTTCCTGGTTTTACGAACCGAAAAGGGTAGTGGGGTACCTACCCACTTTCCTGAAACAGAGCGACTTTTAGAATGGAGGGTACGAATGTCTGGACCTCCCGGATCTCCGTGTCTCACGTAAAGGAAGTAAAAGACACCTATTGATTCGATAGTTTGGTTTAGTTTAGGTTACATGAAAAATAGAATCTGTAATAAAGACCCAATAGTAAAGTAAAGAGTCATATATCTTACCGAGTCGTACAAACTTTGATACTGTAATGGAGCCAAGTTTTTATTGGAAGACTTAAGTAATAGGACGAGAATAAAGTGTCCGTCCTAAATTCTTTTTTTCAGTAAACTATATAAAAATAAGATAGAAAATTAAGATTATTCGTTGTTTTTATTTATCATCACTTCTGTTTTTTAGAAATTCAGATAAACTGTCATGTGTAGTTAGGAACTTAAGTATCTTGTGGAGGGAGGGTTAAACTACCAGAGTCCTCTTAACGTACTAGAAGTCTATAAGTCTCTCTGTCCTCGATTTCCTAGTAGACTGAAGTTTAGGGTTTGGACTGTCGACGAACGTAGACAGCACAATTTATGTCAAGTCGTAGAAGTGGAATGAGTCACGACAGTGTGAATAGTTCAGGAGTGTGTGTCCACACCCACCACGTCTTACTGTTCTAGTATAATAAATTATCTGAGTATTTCAGTTGATTTTTATTGCTTCGAAGTGAAAACTATAATAAGAAAAAAAACAAAACAAATCCCAAGTCTACCTGCAACCAGTTGTACGTTATATATGGTGAACCCACCCCGAATGTAAAGTCCTTTCCCCGATTAATAGACTTCACTAGACAATGAAACTTTATAACCATACTCTCTCTAAACACATCTCCAAGTTGAAAAACATCTCTGTTCTATAGGACAAATTAGTTGATATTTACTATGTGAGCTTCTCTTTGTAATATCGAAATGTTGTGTACGTAAGCTGAGATGTCACTACATCATCTTACGTAAACAAGTATTGAGAACAAAGGTGGTCAGGACGGAATAAAATGAGATCGTATGTAGTACTTAATTTTCTATATAGTCCTAGTACCTCGGTCCTTACCTGCGGAATCCTATTAAAGAGTCCACAGAAGCAAAATAACTGCAACGGTGATGACAATCGAAAGTGGACTACAGTATGTTTCGAATAGACAATAGACGTGTCTCAACAAATTGAAAACCACAGAGGAATCCATCAACAAAGAAGGTCTTCAGTTTTAAAGGGAAGATGAATTTACGACTGACTGAAATTCCATGTGTCGGAACTTGTACTCGGGACTTACAGAGATTTCGTTCCGAAAGACAGGTTGAGTTTCCGGTCATAACATGGAAACATTTTCGTGTCAACAGTAATCTCAACAAAAAGAACAACAAAACTAAGACAACAGTAAATACTAATCTCTTTATATACTGAATTCAGCAACCTAACCAAAATTTATTAGTAATTGCTATTTACGTAGATAGGAGTTTCACGCGTAACATAAACGAGTTTATTATCTGATAAAAACCTTAAGGGAACTCTTCCAAATAACGATTGTGCTCTCTTACTCAGTAACGAAGTGAAGTTTCCAAGCCAGAGACCAACAGGGTGGGCGAAAGGGCACAGTAAGTGGACTGGAAGTGGGTCGGAATAGGACGAAAAAGTCGGTGAAATCAACTGACAAGTACTCAGACTCTCATTCACCCGAGAGAGAAACCTGGGGAACGACGATCGACGATTCAACGAAGTCAACACAGGTTGAGACATGTTGGGGTATCTACCTTCGGGTGGTCCGAGGTGGTAGGAACCCTAAGAGGTCCGTTCTTATGACCTCACCCAACGGTAAAAGAAGAGGTTACGTACTTTCACTTTTCACTTTCACTTCAACGAGTCAACACAAGCTGAGAAACGTTGGGGTACCTGACGTCCGGGGGTCCGAGGAGGTAGGTACCCTAAAAGGTCCGTTCTCATGACCTCACCCAACGGTAACGGAAGAGGGAGACCTGGGGAATTCGTAGATGTTTGTTTTTGACGGACCCTTGATCTCGTTAGAAAGGGATTTTAAGGGAAGTTTAGTTTCTAGGTTGTCTTACTAAGAAGAGGTAGTTAGTTTAATAAAAGACTTGAGTCAAACAGATGTGTAGGAACTAAAGGATTTATGGTTTTAAAGAAAGGTCGTCGAAGTAGAGGGTACCAAGTGGGTGGGTCTCTCCACTATGTCTAAATACGGAGATAAATGTGAAGAAGGACAGAAGAAGTCTTTTCACCATCCCAAAGAGTCAGAGATAGTAATGAACTAATTGTGGTGTGACTCATGAATGTGAAATATGTCCGAACGAGAAGACGACACAGGACTTGAAAGAGTAACTGTAGGGATTTATAATATATCATCAATGGTAGTTACACATTATTACAATTAATCGTTATTATTAACGCTAAGAACCTTGGTAAAAAGGGGTAGGGTACAGGGAATATATGTTTTAATTACTCTAAAAAATTTCCATTTTCACAAACTTCCCGAAAGTATATCAATTCGAAGTACCCCTTGCAGATGAACAGAATGCGTAAATTTCCAACAGGGTTCTACAATAAAGGCACTCCGACTATCAACACAGACGAAAATATGTGGTAACATAAAGGGCACGAATCTTGTCAATATCCATGTGTCATTCAAGAGTGACTGATACGTCAGACGAGAAATCGATGAGACTCTTCGAACTTCTATAACAACTACCACGACCAAATACTTAGGTTCGTACCCTCTCATCCGTAAGACGGGGTCATTGACTCATTTACCCTAGGATTTTAGTGTAACCGGCGTAGTACGGGGCTTGTTCAGTCCAGTTTTAGACAGATTACGTAAACGTGTTACTCTCCATTTAACCCTCCGAAACCAAAGATCCTGTACAATTGTCCTACGTCCAAATTTTAAACCGGGTCTTGTTGTAATTTACGGAAACCTATAGTGTAGGACCGGTTTATAAACCCTTTTATCTGCTTTTTCAAAAGAAGGACAAATACTGGTATATTGGTTAATCTACTCTTCTTACTACGACAAAAAGCCGAGGTAAAATTCTTAATATAAACAATGACACGTGATATATAAAAGACTGTCCACTTTCAGCTCCCTGGTCTTCAGTACTCGAATTTGTCGTGTTACCAGACCTACTCCGAGTTCGTCTCCCCTACATTGGAGTCAAGGACCGACCTTTAATTACTTCTTACCGACGAAAGGTTATACGGACTACTGATAAGGTCATACACATTATTTCGTAACCGTATACGGCCGGTCCCCTCCCATGGTCCTAGTATTTTGGTACCATGGTTCTATCCGGAACACAGAACAAAACATAAAAATTAATGAAATTAGTGAAGCGGACTTCGACTTCGAGGTGATGAAACCGGTGAACTACACTTCTTGACTAAGTAATCTTTTCTAGGACTACTACCCTTTCTAACTTCCGTCCTCCTCTTCCCCTACTGTCTCCTACTCTACCAACCTACCGTAGTGACTGAGTTACCTGTACTCGAACTCGTTCGAGGCCCTTGACCACTACCTGTCCCTTCGGACCGTACGACATCAGGTACCCCAGCGTCTCAACCTGTGTTGACTCACTGACTTGACTTGACTTCTATCCGGAACACAGAACAAACATAAAAATTAGCGAAAATTTTCTAAATGATAGCATAGTTTCTCATAAATGGAACACTTCCCCGAATCATGTGTAGGTGACTATAAGTAAAACACTTCTGTAAGTCACGACCATTTAAGGTACTCGACGATCGTGACTTATCGAGTAATCTTTGTCTCGGTCTCAAATTTAAGTCGTCGCAAAGGGGTGAAATGATAATGGATAAAGAAAGACATTACAGAGGAGATACTTGCAGTAACTAGGTCCGAGATTCTCCTTTCTGAATAAAGACGTCACGTTAGATGTCTTCGATACAACCTTTTTGGTCCCACTCCGGTCTAAGAAGGACGACTCCCTAAAACGGGGCCTTCGGAACGGGAAATGTTTACGGTGTTACTCGGAAACACCGTAAGGAACCCCTTTACTAGTTCTACGAGTAAAGGTAAAGACCCGATGACACCACGAAACCCACGGGGACTGTCTCACTTCTCCTCTAAACCCAACTTCTCAAGTTAAGAAAAAACGAGTTCGGAACTGCACCACAGTTACGCGGTCCTTGTTTGTCGTGTTAAACAGCTGACATGATACTTCTAAAGAAATCCCGTAAGCCTTTTACCTAACCTTTTTGACCTTAGTCTGTATTTCGTTGTTTTCCAGGCATAGTTACACGTCTATTTAACATATTACAAAGACCTTCGTTAAGAAACTCGAAAACATATCAGGAGATCGGAACTTTTAAGGATCAAGTTTGAGGTCCGTTTTAGTTAGGGAATGTATAAGGATGTGGCTATATAATAACATCTTTATTGATTGGGGGAGGTGTAAAGGTCAACAAAAATACATTATCATTTACGTGTAAAAAACATGTAATTTTTTATTTGATAAAAGAAAAATGTCAACTTCATATCAACTAAATGTTACAAAATCAACATGTCACTTGACTGAGTCAATATATATATATACATATATAAGAAGTCTATGAAAAGGTAATATCCAATAATATTCTATAACTTATGTCAAGGGACATGATATGTCATCTAGGATTAACAAATAGACGAAACGTATATCCTCACACGTGGACAATTAGGGTTGAAGGACTATATAAGGGGGGAGGAGGGGTTTTTACTTGAAAATTCACCACAATGTTTTTATCTTTTTCTATGTATAATTAACAGTATTCCACTTGTCTTTAATGTTTACGGTAGATCCGGTTCTAACTCTTGTAATAACCGTTGGGTCTTCGGGAGGAGTTCTGTGAAAGGGGGGTTTTGACAGGAAAACTTCATTCATAGGAATGAAGTTAGTGACCAACGATCGAAACATTTAAAAACTTGAAAGACATTTACTTGAACATGCCATCCATACTATATGGAGATCACAGACCATAGAAACTAGGTTGTTAACAGACAGGATACCCTCAGTAAAAAACAATGGATATCGGTCCAACAAGTGAGAGTAACGGTTTTCGTACGGTAATAAACTTTTGTGGTAGCAGGTAAATGACAACCGCCTGAAATCTCAACAAAGGTCGAAGACAACTGATTCGTCTCGTGAAGACACTCGTACGCTCGTAGAAAACTATGTGTATACACGAGTCAAAGAAGACCCCTATGTGAATCCTCACCTTATAGAGTAGTATACTTGGACACAAGTCGAAGTCCCCTATACCGATTTGACAAAAGTTAACTAACATGATTAAATGTACTAGTGTCGGCAGATACCACTGAGGTAAACGAATTATAGGAGCGGACTGCCTCTGTACCCAAGTCAGGGGTTAGACCCTTCTAGGATGTACGGTGTCTCGTTGATTCAGGTACGGCGTGTCGATTACTTCGGACACGCGGGCTCTCGGACACAGGTGTTGTTCTCTTCGTGCCGTCACTCTTCGGGCGTGTGACATTCCTTCCCATCTGGGACGAACGGCGTTGATCCCTTTTCGGACACGTCGTCGGTTCTCGGCCGTGTCGGTTTTTATTTGATCAGGGAGGCGGCACAGGTTGAGAGACCCTGGGGTACCTGACATGGGGCGGTCCGAGGAGACAGGTACCCTAAAGGGTCCGTTCTCATGACCTCACCCCACGGTAAAGGAAGAGGTCCCCTAGAAAGGGTGGGTCCCTCACTTGAGTCGAGAGAGTGTAACGTCCGTCTAAGAAATGGTATACTCGGTGGTCCCTTCGGGGATTTCCGTCTAAGAAATAGCAGCTTCGGTGGTCCCTTCGAGTTTTTATTTACTTATTTATTTTGACAAAAAATTTTTTTAGTTCACTACATAACGTGACCATTTATGTACCCAATAAAAGTTTATAGAAAACTGTGACTAAAGATTGTATTAAGGTGTCACAATTCTCTTGTCTGACATACTAAAGTTATGGAAATCTGGTACTTTAAAAACGTGAAACAAAATACAGGGACCTATACAAGGTCACCGAGGATCAAATATCAGATACCCTTAACCTTATATTAAACATACGATAACACGTTTAACATATTTAGAATTAATACAAGTTAACCAAGTGTCACGAAAAGTCCAGATGATATAGGATGAAGAGATATGTAAGTAAGATAATTAAAAACTCTCAAACCGTAACTTTGCGACTGATTTTTAGAATTAAATAGATGAATTTTTTATTAATATTATAGATCACCTTGATATACATTGGAACAGGACGTAAAAGGTTGAGAGGATATTTACACAGTAGTATAAAAGTATTAAATTTTTTTATTTTTTAAACTTTTTTTTAGTTCACCGTCATAAAAGTGAGAGATAAGATACTGTGTCCAGATAACTAAATAGCGACTTAGAAAAAGACCTAACAAGGACCTAGAAACGTAAAGGTGTATTTAAAATTCAGTCTAACACTAAAAGTATTTTTAAAACACTATATCTAAGTAAACCTTTAGTGACTGTAGAAATATTCCGACTCAACTCAAAAAGCTAAGTACTCGTACCGTACCAACAGGAGATTTAATCTAAAATTATCTAAAGAGAGTTATAAACATTAAAAGTCACATCTTCAGAATATTTAGAAAAAGTCTAAATAAAGAAAAAAAAAAGAAATAATATGATCGACTTTTGAGGTTAACAAACTTATCTTCACTAGTATCACCGTATCGATAAAATAATAGATAGAGTCTCCTTCTAAAAAAGTATAAGTGGTAATTTATATAACAAATAACATTTCAAATAACCCATGAGATATAGTCCTATTTCTTTAAGAAAAGATACAAAGGATTTTCTAAAAAACAATTATATTCACAACTTAAGATGGTTTACGTAAACACGTAAATAACTACACTAGTATACTATAAAGACAAAAGGATAATACCCCACTTAATTTAGTTAACTAAAAAATTTTACAATTCGATTATAACTTCAGGTAAGGACCTTAGTTCGGTTAACCAACACAGGTAACAATAAAAATTATATCACAACCTAAACCATACACTTATAAACTACTCATGAAAGGTATCAGTTGTAGAAAGTCGGTTTCTGGTGGTCCTTGTGTGAATTTCGACTTGCTATATCCAAATCCCGAGCAACCTTACTCCCTTTGACTTGTGTTACCTTTATTAAAATAGAGTTATTCTCCCTCAATTCGTAAATAAAGAAACCTCCCTTACTACGACTTCGACTTTGAGGTCATTAAACCGACGGAGTACGCATCTCAACTGAGTAACCTTTTCTGAGACTACGACCTCCCTAACCCCCATCCTCCTCTTCCCCTACTCTCTCCTACTCTACCGACCTACCGTAGTGACTGAGCTACCTGCGCTCAGACCCACTTGAGACCCTCAACTACTACCTGTCCCTCCGGACCACACGACGCTAAGTACCCCAGCGTCCCTCAACCTGTACTGTCGCTGACTTGACTTGAGTTGACTTGACTTGACTTATTAAATAATAATCTAAGTCACAAAAGTCCCTCCCAAATTCCTTCATCTTGAAAAGAGATTAGTACGACAGTTCTTCGCTCTCCGTCCCTAAGGGACCACCGAGTCACCATTTCTTAGATGAACGGTGACTCCTGGGTCCAAGCTAAGGACCAGACCCTTCTAGGACGTTCGGTTCCTCGTTGATTTGGGTACGTGGTGTTGAGAACTCGGACAAGAGATCTTGGACGGTCGACGTCGAACTCTCGTGTCCGACGTTGAGCACTCCGAGTGCGTAGACTCCCGGACGCGAGTCGTCGTTCTCTTCGGTCGTGTCACTAGTTGGGTCCGCGGCGTTGAGGTCTCTTGACGGACCAGCGACGGGGATCTCTTTTCGGGTACGTCTCTGTCCGTGGGTCGTGTCGGTTTTAATGTACTCATTTATTTTAATACAATTTTTTTTTCTTCGTCACCCCGTTAAGATATTAACCCCCAGAATTATTTAGAATAGATATCACGTCCTCCTTACGGTCCTCCGACAATTCTGTCACTCACTCAATCACAATCAGTGAGTCAGAACGGGTTGAGACTCCACCCAAGCATAAATCAACAAAAATACCAAACTTGTTACCTAAACCAAGTCAGACACAAGTCCGTTCTAGTAGAGTCAGACAGAACTAGATGGACATCAATGTCTCGTTCACATGGACTGGAACCACAAGCACCTTACCAAAGACAAGTTGTCCTATTTTGGTTCCGGACCGACCATCCTCGTCGGTCGAGGGTCGATCACAGTCTCGGAGGAAAAGAGAAAGAGTGTAGACACGAACATTCCCTTTGACCGCACGTCATTACAAGAAAAAGGAAAAAAAAACCTTCAAGAAGAGTCTAAAACCCGAAGGGACCACCGAGTCTATCATTTCTGAGTTGGACGGTTACGTCAAAGTTAGAGACGCAGCCCTTCTAGGGGACCCCTTCCTTTACCGTTGGGTGAGGTCATAAGAACGGACCTCTTAGGGTACCTGTCTCTTCGGACTACCCGATGTCAGGTACCACAACGTTTCTCAACCTGTGACGACTCGCTAATTGTGAAAGTCTAAAACAGTACAAGAGAAACCTACAACCATAGTCCACATAGGATTACACTTAGTCCTCCACACCAAAGAAAAAGATAAAACATCTTTTCAGACAAGTAATAACCGTAATTAATATGAGACTTGTAGACCTCTTGTGGGTTACCGCTTCAACAGACTCGGAACTGTTTGTGAGAGAGGAACTGGCTTCAAATCAGTCCGAGGAGACTCAGGAAAGAGTGGGTCCGGAAGTGGAACCCCCGGTCGCACCGAACCGGACGTATCGGGTCAATATGGTGTTTAGACCGATGCAATTCAATCTTTCTGAGGGATAGGAATTATAGACGAGTAAGAACGTACTACAGTCGCTCTTAGGACAATTCAACCAAACCGTCCATAGAGGGGGAGGGGTGGGGCTTGAAAGGTAGATGACTTTCCAGGTGAAAGGTAGGTGAGTAAGACGAACAATCGATTTTGGGGGTCGATAGAAAAGACATACTTCTTAACTCGGGTTAAGATTTGACTCGACGGAAAAGGGACTAACGTTAGTAAAAACTTATTTTAGACAAAAATGACGAAAATGATGACACACTGAGATTAAAAGAGAGTGTCGGACCTCTATAGAAGTACCTCAATGATAATACTAATTTGAAAGTTAGAGAAAAAAAAAGTCCGTTCAGAAATAACCCGAGGACGTGGCCGACATCCTCCCTCGCTTTTGTTCATTGTCTAGGAAAACGAGTGAGCCTCACCCCCGTTCGACCAAGGAATTTACCCCACTCCATCTCACACAGGTCCCTAGTCCACCCTCCTCGTCAAATCCACCAAACGGGTGAGTAAACATGTGAAATTAAAGAAATAATCTATATAGTAATAAGTCTAAAAGATAAATAAAATCACAGTGTAAGTCCAAAAAAAATTTTTCCTTAGACAGGAAAGTAGACGTAAAAGTTTCATATCAAAACCTTATGTAAAACATTCTAGCGAAATTCTAGAAATGTATGGATATTCTAACTGTTAGTATAGGGAAAAGGACAAAATAGAAATATAAAACATCGTAAAGAAAAAGAAAATTAGTCAGAACAATCTGTAAACTAAAACGACTATCATAGTACAAATTTAAAGGTGTTCTGTAATGATTTTCTACCGAATTACGAGTTGTAAGTCTCTCGTTTTTAGTACCGTAGGCCAGGGTAGTGAAGTACCGTTTATCTACCTCTTTGTCACCTTTGTCACTGTCTGAAATAAACGAACCCGAGGTTTTAGTGACGTCTACCACAGACGTCGGTACTTTAATTTTCTGTGAACGAGGAACCTTCTTTTCGATACTGGTTGGATCTATCGTATAACTTTTCGTCTCTGTAATGAACCGGTTGTTTCTAGACATATCAGTTTCGATACCAAAAAGGTTATCAGTTCATACCTACACTCTCAACCTGGTAATTCTTTCGATTTGTGGCTTTTTAACTACGAAAACTTAACACCACAACCTCTTCTGAGAACTCTCAAGGAACCCGACGTTCCTCGAGTTTGGTCAGTTAGGACTTTCTTTATTCAGGACTTCTAAGTGACCTTCCTGACTACGACTTCGACTTCGAGGTTATGAAACCGGGGTACTACACTTCTCGACTGAGTAAACTTTTCTGGGACTACGACCCTTTCTAACTTCCGCCCTCCTTTTACCCTACTGTCTCCTACTCCACAAACCTACCCTAGTGGTCGACCTACCTGAACTCAGACTCGTTCGAGGTCCTCAACCACTACCTGTCCCTTCAGACCGTACGACGTCAGGTACCCCGGTGTCTCTCAACCTGTGTTGACTCATTGACTTGACTTGACTTAACTTATATGTAAAGAATAATAGGGATGTACAAGGTCCACCGTGATCACCGTTTCTTGGGTGGACTGTTACGTCTCTGTATTTTCTACGACGAAACTAGGGACCCAGTCTTGCTAAGGGATCTCCTCCTGTACCGTTGGGTGAGGTCATAAGAACGGACCTCTCAGGGTACCTGTCTCTTCGGACCACCCGATGACAACGTCTCAGTCTGTGATGGCTTTGTTGAATCGTGCGTACGTAACAACACAGGACCAGAAGACGAACTATATGACCCCTATGCGACGAACTATATGACCCCTATGCGACGAACTATATGACCCCTTTTGGTAACGACTTACAACGTAAGTAAGGAAAGAGAAACGATGAAACCCAAGAGTTCCGGAGAACACATCGGAGTCTCGGGTAAGTGAGAAGGACCGAGACTTGTTAACGAAGTTCGAGACAACGGAAGAGATGGGGTCGGACGATACCTACGGTCTTTAGGGAAGTTATTTCTTGTCTAAGACATCCATCTCCTTCAAATTTGAAAAGGTTTGAGACTCTTGCGTCCCCTTGTACGACTGGGACCACTCACTGTCTATCGTCTAAGAGGGAATACTCGTCTCAATCCACGCCCTCTCTATCCGATACTGTCTCTCTTTCTCCGGTTAGTGCACAGACTGTCACCCGTGACCGTTCCCTAGGAAGATGACGATGTTATTGGTCTCCCTGGTCCTCGGAACTAACAGGAAAAAGGAGAAAAGGGTAACCTCATATTAACGAAGTGTTACAACACAATCAAAGACGACATGTTGTTGCACTTGGTCGGTATACATCATATGTATGTAGGGGAGGCAGTTGGAAGGGAGGGTTGAAGGCAGGGGTAGGGAGGGGAGATCCAACGGGGGGTCGTGACTAGACTCGGGGGGCACGATATGTCGTCGAAAGGTGACCGAAAGATAAACTGAGATAGAATGATACCGTCACATATACACAGTCAAGGTTAGAGGCTCAGGTAGGGCGGGAGGGGAGGGGACGGGTGGAACGGATGTACAGGTAAGAGGTGCAGGCGTAGAGATTAGAACGGAACGTTTATAATGAGTCGGTATTTTTACTTGCTTTAACCTAGTAAACTTCAGTACACTTACTTCGATCTCAGACAGTAAGTCTCACTTCATTCAGTCTTTCTCTTTTTGTTTATATAGTCAAGTCAAGTCAAGTCAAGTCAACGAGTCAACACAGGCGGAGAAACGCTAGGGTACCTGACGTCGTGTGGCCTGGATGGACAGGTGGTGGTTGAGGACCTCAGATGGGTTTGAGTACAGGTAACTCAGCCACTACGGTAGGTTGGTAGAGTAGGAGACAGTAGGGGAAGAGGAGGACGGAAGTTAGAAAGGGTCGTAGTCCCAGAAAAGTTTACTCAGTCGAGAAGCGTAGTCCACCAGTTTCATAACCCCAAAGTCGAAGTTGTAGTCAGGAAGGTTACTTGTGAATCCTGACTAGAGGAATATAATTACACATATACACCTTGGATCTTTTTACCACGTCTACTTGGTTAAACGTCCGAACTGACAGAGTTAGTGGCTGAGTCTGGGGATCAGGAGACCCTCTACCCATTGACTCTCCTACAATGGTTGAGTGAAAAGCTAGTAGGTTGGGGACACGGTGGTAGAGGGACCAATACCAACACCGGGTCCCCTTCAGTACAACGTCCCTTTCGTTGGGTAAAGTACGAGATAGAGACCCTAAAATAAAATGATTATCAGACATCCCCCGCGTCCGGAAGACTCTTAAACTAATGACACCTCCGTACCGCACGAAGAGTACATATTTATAAGAAAGGATTAGACAACAGACAAACGCATACCCCAAGATATTTATGTAATTAACCACGGTGAAAATTGACAGTGGCGACAGGGAAAAAAACTGTTCGCATATAATTTGAGAGAATACTACCTCGTTTTATTTTGGTGGGTCGGTATCCCCAGATAAAACCGTCTTCTCCTTACGTTGTCTTTCTTTTAAACATCAGAAGACACCATCTCTTTCCTGACAATTTGAGTAGTCACTATCGAACGTACTTTTTAAATCTTATTTTAAAAATCTACACCTAATTTCTATCCTTTTTTTTTCTTTTGTTGAGACGTCCTATACTGACTTTATTTCGTCCATTTCACTTTAATAGTCTTGTCGACAGTGAATCCTTTACCCACTGTTAAAGTCGAAGTAGACTTGTAAGTAGTTCAGTATGAATAAAATCTACCGAAGCCAAAACCATCACAAAGTCTTTGGTATAAGGTCTACACAAGGAAAGACTAAACTTTCAGACATTGGTAAATTACTACCTTTCGGTCGATTGTGTTTGGAGTTAAAGAGAAACACACGTACACAAAAAATAAAATAATAATAATAACCCGGTACGGCACACGGTACACTTTAGAATCAAGGGGTTGGTCCCTAGCTTGGTTACGAGGGACGGCACCTTCGCGTCTCAAGATTGACGACCTGGTAGTCCCTTGAGGTATTCGTAGTTAAAGTTCGTAGAAAAGTCGAACTATCTTCAACCTTAACATATTTTATCTCATATAAGAATTATTGAGGGTAGATGTGCTGTAAATTCCTGTATCATCTTTTAGTAAAATTTCCAGACGATGAGACACGAGATTACCAATGTTTTAGTTACAGAACCCTAAACAGTTGACTGATTTTCAATCCCACATTACCCCGGGAAATACAGGGATACTTGAATCTAGTTACGGTAGGGTCTCGTTGACTGACGACATAGTCAGTCCTAAGTCGTCTGTTTGTCTTGGTCACTGCCGCTAGACCGTGAAGACTGCAGTGATCCCGTCCGTAATTCTTCTTGACAGACCTTAAAGGGTCCGTCCTTGATTACAAAGTTAGATGTCTACTTTAAAGAAGGTGGTTCTTTGGAGTCAAAACGTGAATTTCGGAAGTCACTAACACGGATCAGTAAGTGAACACGGGTTGAGAAACGTTGGGGTACCTGACATCGGGTGGTCCGAGGAGACAGGTACCTTAAGAGGTCCGTTCTTATGACCTCACCCAACGGTAAAGGAGGACGTCCCTTAGAAGGGTCGGGTTCTTGACTTGGACACAGAAGACTCAGTGGACGAACCGTCCATCTAAGAAATAGTAGCTCGGTGGTTAGAGTAGTAGTTCCTATTAGAGGAAAGAAGTTTCACTTAACTGATGTTTACAATTAGTGTAGATGTTTTATGAAAGTGGAACTAATCACAAACTCATTGACCCATAACATCGGAACGGTACAACTGTGAACGCTGATTAGTAGTGTTGACTAGTACTTTTTGAGAAACAAATCTTTCCTTTAAAGACCATCACGGTACGTCACACCAGTAGTCTTCGTCGTAGTCCGTACTCTCCGAACCTGACACGTCAGACGAAGGGTCGAGGATTCACCTCACGAAGAACACCACACTCTCTCTCGGGCCGGGTACGACAGGATAAGAGTCCCAAGGATTATGTACCTACGCCCTGTGCACGAGTCCTGTGCTCTGAACTTCCGTTTCGAAAGAACAACAACAAGCATCGATTCAGTACAGGTTGAGAAACACGGGGGTACCTGACTTCGTGTGGTCCGAAGGGGCAGGAAGTGATATAGGGACTCAAACGAGTTTGAGTACAGGTAACTCAGTCACTACGGTAGGTTGGTAGAGTAGGAGACAGTGGAGGAGGAGCACGGAAGTTAGAAAGGGTCGTAGTCTCAGAAAAGGTTACTCAGACGAAGAGTGTAGTCCAACAGTTTCATAACCTCAAAGTCGAAGTAGTAGTCAGGAAGGTCACTTATAAGTCCCCACTAAAGGAAATCCTAACTGACCAAACAAGCCGACAGGTTCCATGAGAGTTCCCAGAAGAGGTTGTGATGTTAAACTTTCAAAAGAATAAGATGTACTTTCTCCGCGTCTTACTTATAGATGGGAACCAGTCGTAGAGAAACGGAGAAGAAGATCTCTTACCTCCGTTCCGGTAACTCTCAAACATTAGTCATAAATCAAGATTTTCTACAAGTAAACTTTCTAGGAGTTTACTTGTGGTAAAAGCACCCGTACCTAAGACATGTATCCGTTACAGAGGAAAATCCTGTTTTGTACGTGAAACAGTTAGTTACGAGTAAGCATTATCGAAAGTAACACCGAAGTATAAAAATCATCGACCTCATTACAAGTAATGTCGAGTACATCGAAGAAATCGAACAAGTTATCAAAATGTGAAAGGTGATACAAAATACGATCTAGTATGTTCTACTTACGAAATTCTTATTTACATTATCCGTAGGTTATTTTTTCTTTTAATGAAACTTGAATCCAAATCTAAGATAAGGAACCAGTGATTTATAACTGGGTCGTTTCACTTTATACTTCTCCTTATTAATGAGTTAAATAACAATTCACATCGAGTTAAATAACAATTCACATCGAACAGTACCCTAATATCTTTAAGAAGAAGGTGGTTTTCGAGAAAGTTAGGAGAAAAAAGAACCCATCGGACTTAAAGTAGTTTACATTGAAATTTTAAGTTCAAGACAAATATACTTGTACAAGTTAGTATGATTATATGAAACTACAAAGGACTCGTACTGTCTATAAGGAACATTTTGGAACCGAAAATTTAAAAAAA
This sequence comes from Capra ibex, assembly GCA_006410555.1. Classification (NCBI taxonomy): domain Eukaryota; kingdom Metazoa; phylum Chordata; class Mammalia; order Artiodactyla; family Bovidae; genus Capra; species Capra ibex. The sequence continues at coordinate 48,289,484 of SJYO01037955.1, read as the reverse complement.
ATTATGGAGATATGTACTTCTCCTTTTCCCTTCAAATTTATAAAACTGAAAGTGTTACTAGAGATTCTCTTAAGACTCCTCCTTTTTTTGGGTTCGATGTCACGTTATAACGTATAACCGACCTATTTTTCGTTGTAACAGGAGTAAAACACGTTTATCCGCCACTGAGGTCCACAGGGTCACGCGTCGGTCCTTCGACTGTTCACGTCCTGGGTGTCCCTTCGGTAGACCCCCGGAACTCACGTCAGTACGACCACCGGGTCCCGTAGGAAAGTTAAACACCACCCTTTTGGATCCCGACCTTGGACGACGTACCTTTCCTTTTAAAAATAAGGTGGAGAAAAGTAGATCTAACTCCATTTTGGATTTACCCTCATAACACAATCTCGGAGAACTTTGTCTAAAGAACCTTTCATAAAAAAGAGTTCACAAAAGAATTTTGAAACTTTGACTTTTACATCTGGTATCCCGAGTAACCACACAGGTACCCACCAGAAGTTTCCGACCTGGCTCTGAGACACAACCCACACACGGGTGCACCCCACTCACTCCACACCCATCCGGACCGGTGGACTAAAGACTCTGGAGATCTTTTCTTCGGTGTACGAAAAAGAAGAAAGTACAAGGACATCGGGGCATTGTGACCGGGGTACCATAAGGTCGCTCCAGAACAAAGTCTCTAAAGGTCTCGACCCTCCGCTCCTCCCCGAATGGGACGGAGACGTGTGACGAGGTATTTTGTAAAACGACCTCGCGATTCGGGTACTCTCGTCAGGAAATACATACCCACTATTGGACCGTTAGTGTCCCAAATCCATCTCTTCAGAGTAAAGATAATATTATTACGTATCTGAAACTAATACTCTCTACGTGAAATGCAACACTGTATCTCGTGTTGACCTAAACACATGCACGTATGTATCGATGTGTGTTTTAAATTTGTCTTCAAAGTGTCTGGTCAAGGGTTGGAACAATGGACTCTAACCAAGACTGTAAAAGACAGGGTAGGGTAGGATAGGATATTGTAGGATAGGGTAGGGTAGGGTAGGGTAGGGTAGGGTAGGGTAGGTAGGTTAGATAGGGTAGGGTAGGGTAGGTAGGGTAGGGTACAGTAGGACAAGTAGGGTAGGGTAAGGTAGGATAGGATAGGATAAAATAGGACAGGACAGGCTAGGATAGGATAGGATAGAATAGGTACAGGTTATACAATCAGTACTGAGTAATTTAACCAGAGAACTGTGAAATTGCAGTCCCCTTTTGTGACCCGGATGAGGTTTTTTATTTTAGTTACCACCATGTCGAAGCACTTGTTACCGTTACTTTCGTCGAGAAGACCTGACTTGCTAGACCCCGGAAGGACGAGTCGAGAGGAGGAGGGGTTCCGCTTTTCCTATTTCTCTTTTCTATTTTTTCTTTTTCCATTTTCCTATTTCCATACGAGAAAGTCAGGTTATGTCTATGTGTGTCTCTACACACATGAGAAATGAGAAATGAGAAGTATTTCCCCTGAGAAACACTGGGGTACCTGATACGTCAGGTACCTTAAGAGGTCCGGTCTTATGACCTAACACATCGGAAAGGGAAGAGGTCCCCCAGAAGGGTTGGGTCCCTACTTTGGGTCCAGAGGACGTAATATCCGTCTAAGAAATGGTCGACTCGGTGTTCCCTTCGGGCTCTTATGACCACACCCATCGGATAGGGAAGAGGTCACCTAGAAGGACTGGGTTCTTAGTTTGACCCCAGAGGACGTAACGTCCGCTTAAGAAATGTGACTCGATAGTCCCTTCGGGAGGCTAAGTATCAGGGGTTTGAACCGAAAGGAAAGGAACTTGACCCTACACTTTCTTCTTTTGGTCACAGTCGATTTGACCTGACCCGTAACTACGACCCTGACGGGTCGTAGTAAAAAAAAAGGTTGAGAATGTGGAGTAGGTATGTCTTCAAGGGTAGTCTGTCCTGAAACTCATCTGATTAACCGTTACCCCTAATTTCAGAACTATACCGAAATCAAACGAGAAATACCAGTTAAGTCCGTCTGTAAGATTTTCGGGGACTTTCCCTTTAATTAACGGATGAAAAGGATACTACAATTACCACGAGGGAACCCGAAAGTTTTCGTTGAAAGTTTCCTCTTACGTTAAACCAGGTATGAACACAAATAAAAAACCAAAAGGTCACAGACCTGAAGAAATAATTTCCGACAGTGGAACCCCAAAATTGGTGTTTCTAAATCATGGTACAAAAATTCTTTTTCTTTCAGCTCCCCCAATTACTTTCCATTTTTAGAAACCTAGAGGACCATCCAGAGGACATGGCTGTGAACAAAACGGCGGCAGAGAACAGACCCATGTGACCGATGTGATCCAGAAACGTCTGGTAGACCTGGTCTCCTTTTTGTTTCAGTTGTAATGGTTGCCGCCGACAGTCGGAGGGAAAAAAAAAAAAAAAAAAAATGTATGACCTGTTCGCAGAAAAAAAAGTAGGGGGAATTTCAAAACAGACATAAACTGTAAAACTTAGTGAGATCTTCTACCTTATACCAAAAACAACTTCGGTGACCTACTCGTAGAGGATGGATGAAACAGACCTTTTTCGGGGTCTGTAGGGAAAAATAAACGGAGACTGAAATCCTTTTATGACGATAGGCGTCAGAGTGACCCAGCACTGAGACTCTGACACCAGGACACCGAAGTTCGTACCTCCTCTAGGTCACACCTCTACTTATGGCCTCGGTCCCAAAAGGTCTATGGGACTATGGTCTCGAATCCATAGGGATTCGTGGTACCTCAACTCGAAGGTACAATGTTTACCAGGACTCTGGACCAGATCCTACTAGAACGTCACCCAAACGGACCTGAAGTTTCGAGTCTACGTCACTTTACGAGGGTGGGGAGTGGTACAATCAGTGTGTGACTCACTTTTATAACTCTAAGAACCTCGTCCGTCACTAACTTCACAATCTTCGTCCGAACAGTATTGTTTTTAGAGAACAGTACCGAAACGGACTACCTGTCCACCCAGGACTGCGACGTCGTATTAAGAATCAGACTCAGAGACAGTTCTATCAGTGGTAGAGAAAAGAGTAAGGGGGTTCAGTCGAGGTTAGGAACGAAAATAAAGGGACGAATAAGTTAGAGAACTTTACGATCAAGAAAATGTGTATCGTACGTTCGGACAATTTTTTTCAGAGAAGGTGAAACCTTTGGTTTCAGGCTGGAACTGACAGGAGGGGAGGGAAGGTGGCCACCAGAAAAAGAAGGGTCCATATTTGAAGAGATCCGGACACACAGAGTTTACAACCAGACGTGACCCTACCAGATCTCTCGAATAATTCCGTAGTCACTGACCCGAAGAAAGGGTCTCAGAGACTACGTCATCCAAACCCTATCCCAGGTTTTACACGTTAAGATTGTTCAAGGGTCCATTACGACTGTCGACCCCTGGGTCACACTCTGGGTGACAAGGTTTCTTGTGAGCTGTAACCGAACGACGTGTGTCAGAGAAAAGTAAACGATGGGGTGGACGTTGTTGGACTTGAGTCGAGGTGGTGGTGACTGTAGGTGTACAACTTAAGTGACCTGTGAAACACAGAAGGACTCTGGGGACACTGTAACGAGTGGGTTGGTACAGAGAAAAGGAGTAAACCGAAGGTGCTGTTGTGAGAGGGATAGTGGAGGGTAATGGAGGAGGGAAAGGTGAACGAGAAAGACTCTACGAGAATGACTCTATGAAAAGCCCTTCGAGAAGGTGAGTGTCGTCCAAAGTGAGAAAGACTCTCGTGACAGGAACAAACGACGAAAAGAGTTAAATATAGGAAGGACTCTGCGGAGAAGGTACGGACTTCGAAGATAACCGTACGGTTATTAGGGCTAGCTGCGGAGACGGTGTGTGGAGAGAAGGTCGTGGCGTAGACAAATAGGTCTGAGAACTCCAATTTACACAAGGGTTTGTCCGAAAACTATAAATGGGGTTCAGAGGAGGTGAACAAAAGGAAGAGAGGAGTTGACTACGGGTAAAAAGGACTCGGTCTTTAGACACGGGGTTAGAATAAAAACGAAGGAGGAGAAAGTAGGACTTCAGGTCAAGTGGTAGTCTTACCGAGAAGATAGACGGGAAGAAAGTAAAGAGTAATGATTACGAAAGTAAACGACGACAAACGGCTCTAGCGACTTTACCGGACAATTGACAACTGAAACAAAGGTCCGACCCTCCTGGTGTCACCATCGAGTACCCTAGTCTCCTCGTTTCCTTTCCTGAAATCGAAAGACCGCAAAACCCCTCGAAAAATTTATGGCCCTCACATACCCGGTGAGTCTAGTACACTGTAAAACGACATGGAACTTAAGACCAGAACGGTGCTACGCGGTGACAAAAAATACTCTTAGTGTGTAGACCTCGTTCATATCGTGACGGCTAGTAAACTCTGAAAGGAGATCATGTCACATACGGTAGAAGAAGAAGAAAAAAATTAACATAAATCAATAAATTTTACACATAAATAAATTAAAAACCGACGTGGCGTGTCGCACACCCTAGAATCAAGGGGTTGGTCCCTAGTTTGGACTTGGGGGATATGACCTTCTCATGTCAGAATGGGCGACCTGGTGACCCCTGGACAGTAGAACTGAACCGACAACGAAAAAAAGAAAGTACTTTGTAGTGACGACTCTACCTTCTGTGGAGGGAGTTAAACATAAAAGACAAGACCCATAAGAAATTAGAAGTACGGACGATTCAGCGGAGTCAGTACAGGTTGAGAAACGTGGGACGCCTGAAGTCGGGGTCCGAGTAAACAGACACCTTAAAAGGTCCGTTCTTATGACCTTATCCAACGGTAAAGGATGAGGTCCCCTGGAAAGGAAGGTCCCTAGCTTCGACGTAGTGGACGAAACGGTCGTCTAAGAAATGACGACTCGGTGACCCCCACGGATGAACCTTGTTTCGTCACGGTATTAAGATCAAACGGGCGGACGAAGAAGAACTCAGACATTTATGGAAAGACTCTGTACCAGAATAACCTAGTTACCGTCGTATTCTCTCACGACTTTTTAGGACTCAAATCTAGGTCTGAAGACACTTAATCAAGACACTAGAGTCCATTCAATGAAATGGAGAAACAATACTCTGAACAGTGTGCACTTTTAAACAGTTTACACTTTATCCCTAATAACACTTCTGACCGGTTCTATTGGATTTAACGTGGTGTATCACAGACCTTGTTTTGTTCGAGAGTTTCAACAATCAATAAGACTAACGAAAAAAGACATTAAATGACTTGGTGGGAAGAATAATGACTTACGAACTTAACGAAGGTAAAAAGAGAAAAACAATAACATCGATTGTAACCATCTTTTACATTTATTTATTATTCGTTACTGATCTTGACCCTAATAAAGATACAGAAATATAGACTTCAGTTGTTTAACTACATTAAAAAGTAAATACAAACTTTATCAACGATTTTTTAGAAAGTATAATAGACACTAGAAAAGGTATGGTGTGTCGAGTAACCCGGAAGGTTTTCATTCATAAAGAGAAGACGTTTCGGTAGCCTTCTGTTTTCACATTTCCTTTGTATGTTGTCTACTCAAACACGAGGTCACTACCCATCTCTCTGTCGTAACATTGAGACAAAGAGGGTGAGAATCTACCCTCTTGAACTCCAAACCTTTTTGTGGACTGGAATAAAGACAACATGGAAACAGAGATAGGGTTTATTGGACCAAACACTTGTCTCTAACTCTTCGTGTCCAAGAAGATTCTTTACCTGATTCCCTTTCAGGTAAACTCCCCAACCCTGAGATGCATAACTGTACTGAGACCGAAGTCGGATATAGAGTCAGGTAAATCCAACGAGGTTGTCTTATGGTAGTCAAGTCAAGTCAAGTCAACGAGTCAGTACAGGCTGAGAAACGTTAGGGTACCTGACGTCGTACGATCCTAAGGGACAGGTAGTAGTTCAGGGCCTCGACCGAGTTTGAGTACAGGTAACTCAGCCACCACGGTAGGTTGGTAGAGTAGGACAGTAGGGGAAGAGAAGGACGGAAGTTAGAAAGGGTCGTATAGTATTTGACCCACCGAAATTGTTGTACATAAAGAGTGACAAGACCTTCGATTCTACAAGTTTTAGTTCTATCGTCCGGTCAAAAAAGGACTGTTCTCGAGAGTAAGACAAAATGTCTATCTGTACTGACTCACTGAAGTGAAAGTGAAAAGTGAAAGTACGTAACCTCTTCCTTTACCGTTGGGTGAGGTCACAAGAACGGACCTCTTAGAGTCCCTGCCCCCTCGGACCACCCGACGGCAAATACCCCAGCGTGTCTTAACCTGTGCTGACTTCGTTGAATCGTCGTCATCGTCGTCGGAAGACCGGCACAAGAGTCCACCACCTCTCTCTCCCTCTCTCGTAAAGAGAGTACAGAGGAGAACGTTCCCGTGATTAGGGTAAGTACTTCCGGAGTGGGAGTACTGGATTGACGGAAGGTTTCCGGAGTGGAGGTTTATAGAAACAAAACCACTAATCTAAAGTATATACTTAGAACTTCCCAGTATTTAGAAGTCAGGTTTCACTAGAGGTAGTCCTCCACTTCCTATCCCTCAGAAGACTCTCCTCCAGAAATTTTCACCTCTACACCGGAGGTCTCTGTTGATGTAAAACCCGTACTACGGTAGTCGAGTACAATGTTTTCGTCCTCCATAAATGTTGACCTCAAAGTTTCCTGGATGGTTTTCTCCATACTATAAGTAGAGACGGGACTACCATGATTCATCGTCTCGACTCTAAAATAGTAACAAAGAACAAGAATAATCATTTATCAGGTGGTCATTTATTCTAAAAATACGAATTGGTTTTAGATAGGATAATATTAAATAATTCAAACGAAATCAGGTGTAATCTCACCTTACCCTACTCCTATTACTACTCACAAGAAGTCGAAACCATCAAGGGAACTATATATATATAAAAAATATCATTTTTAACATGACAATCACAAAAACAAAAGAGGTTCCAAGTCAAGTCAAGTCAGCGAGGCAGCACAGGCTGAGAAACGCTGGAGTACCTGACGTCGTGTGGTCCGGAGGAACAGGTAGTGGTTGAGGGTCTCGAATGGGTTTGAGTACAGGTAACACAACCACTACGAGGTTCCATTGATCGGAGTTTGAGTAAAGTAGGTGGATGTTTGAAAGTCAAAATCGTGGTACATTACTAGACACTGAGAGGATACATCAGACGATAACCAGTGTCCGTCATAAAACCTAGAGAAAAAAAGGTCCAAACGTTTAGTCGTAACATCGGAGTTTTAGTCGTACTTGTCAGTGAAAGGTTGACATACGTGGTAGGACCCACCCAATAGAAACAAACAGGTACTCAAAACGACCTATTTCAAGATAATCAAAGGAGTCTCGTTTCTAGGACTCTACTCTTGTAAGTAGACCCCAAGTCTCTTATCCCTCGTCCCTCCATTACACGGACCCCTGTCCACACCTGGTGGAACTATTTTCGTCAGTTCCACCAATCACAGTTTCAAAGCCAGTGGTCTGAGGTTTTACACCTCATATAAATTATAATAAATGTACACTGTATACAAAAATGAGGAATAAGTAAGAATTAATGTCCAATCGAGTAGATACCTTTTAGAAATAAGTGAAAACAAAAACCGTTACCAATTGTATCGGACATCAGAGGGGAACTGACACCAGAAGTAATATATTATAAATAAGTCAAGTCAGTGAGTCAGCACAGGTTGAGAAACGCTGGGGTACTTGACGTCGTGCGGTCCGGAGGGACAGGAATGGTTGAGGGCCTCAAGTGAGTTTGAGTACAGGTAGCTCAGCCACTACGGTAGGTCGGTAGAGTAGGAGACAACAGGGGAAAAGGAAGACGGGGGTTAGGGAGGGTCGTAGTCTCAGAAAAGGTTACTCAGTTGGAAAACGTGTTCCACCGGTTTCATGACCTCAAAGTCGAAGTCGCAGTCAGGAAGGTTACTTGTGGGTCATGACTAGAGGAAATCTTGCCTGACCAACCTAGAGGAACGTCAGGTTCCCTGAGAGTTCTCAGAAGAGGTTGTGGCGTCAAGTTTTCGTAGTTAAGAAGTCGCGAGTCGAAAGAAGTGTCAGGTTGAGAGTGTAGGTATGTACTGATGACCTCTTTGGTATCGGAACTGATCTACCTGGAATCAACCGTTTCATTACAGAGACGAAAACTTATACGATAGATCCAACCAGTATTGAAAAGAAGGTTCCTCATTCGTAGAAAATTAAAGTACCGACGTTAGTGGTAGACGTCACTAAAACCTCGGGGGTTTTTATTTCAGATTGTGGCAAAGGTGACAAAGGGGTAGATAGACGGTATTTCACTACCCTGGTCTACGGTACTAGAATCAAAAGTAATGAAGTGAATTTTTCTTTGAACCCTTATTTAATATGATGATATATGTTTTGTCTATTGATTATCCCTGGAGGACATATCGTGTTCACCCAAAAGGTCCACCGTGATCACCAGTTCTCGGACGAACGGTTACGTCCTCAACATTCTCTGCGTCTAAGTTAGGGACCCAACCCTTCTAGGGGACCTCCTCCCGTACCATTGGGCGAGGTCATAAGAACGGACCTCTTAGGGTACCTGTCTCCTCGGACCGCCCGATGTCAGGTACCCCCATGTTACTCAGTCGATGTTGACTTCACTGAATCTTACGTACATATCGTATCCTTTGGGATGAGTTATGAGACACTACCGGATATACCTTTTTGTTTAGATTTTTTCCCCTATATACTTATATATAAATTGACTAAGTGAAACGAAATGTAGACTTTGATTATATTGTGCATTCAGTTGATATGGGATTATTTTAAAAATTTTAGTTTTCTGTATAAAGAAAGGAGAATTTAATAATAAGTCATAACAAACTAAAAAAATAGACGAGACAAATAAAAAATAGACGAGACAAGTCACAGGACTATCAAGACCGTAAGACGTTATAATACAATTAAAAACAATTCCACTTCAACTTCTAGTTCCATGGTAAAAGATCGAAACTGAGTATTCTTTATTCTTTTATTTATTTTGATAGTGTATAGATTTTTATTTATTTTTAGTGTACTTTCTTTGTTGTTTGTACCCTACTTAAGTACAAATCTAATATATGACTACGAAAGGTCTTAAAGTGTGGAACAATACTCCTCTTTACCTATTTTTAGGAAACTAAATTTGTTGTACTGACTTCACGAATAAACAAAGACATTTCGGAGAGTTGTGAAGTTCTTCTAAAATGTCAAGATACTTTGTCACTCAAAGGAACGATTCACTAATACCGGTTCCGTATAAAGGGTCTAAGGAAACGTCAATTTATACCAGTACACTACCTCAAGATCAGTTATCTTACACTTACCACCACTTCCCACGGTAAAGGTTCCGACTCGGTATTTGAGAGGTCGAGAAAAGGGAAAGTCTCAGTTGTAACCTCCCTTTTGCACCTTCTGTCACTTTGGTGTTCTCTCCGCCTCGTACGACGACGATTCAGTGAAGTCAACACAGACTGAGACACACTGGGGTATCTACCGTCGGGTGGTCCGAGGGGACAGGGACCCTAAGATCTAGTCTCATTAACGAAGTTCCTATTAGAAGTAGACTCTGTAGTTAAAGTCTTAAAAGTACTCGTTTTTATTTCGAGTCAACGTAATTAGACGACTCCAAACTAGGTAAAATAAAAATAAATTTAAAATATGGTAAAAATTTCCACTGAAACGTGTATGTCAATAATATTTCATAACCGATATAAGAGGTACAACATGGTATGTCAGAACTCAGATAGAGTGTGGGTTGTCAAACATAGAGATGAGGCTGTGGTGACACAAGGGGGGAGGATTGACCATTGGCGACCAAACAAGAGATCTAGACACTCAGACGAAGAAAATACAATATAAGTGATCAACCAACTTAAAAAATCTAAGATGTATATTCGCTATAGTACATCATAAACACATAGAGACTGACTAAATAAAGTGAATTGTATTACAGGAGGTCCAGGTAGGTACAGCGACGTTTACCGTTTGCACATAAGAAAAAATACCGACTCATCATCAGGTGTACCGTCGAAGAAATAGACGAGGAGACAATCACCTGTGAACGCATCAAAGGTACAGAACCGATGACACTTATTACGACGATACTCGTAACCCCATACACACAGAAAAACTTAATCACAATCAGAAAAAAGGAGTCTATCTACGGGTCCTTATCAAATAGACAAATAGACGACCATTAAGGAATTGGATATACGATCCGGACCCAAAAACGGAGTCTAAAACGGTGACGGAATTGTCGTCAAAATGGTGACAATTCTGGTACTCGAAACCTTAGTACATCTGGATCCTACCTTAGAGGAGTGATCGAGACGTCTATCAAATTGAAAAGTCTTGAAGTCAAAGGAGTAGACATTTTACCTCTGTATTATAGACGACAAACACTTCCAATTTCTCTTTCATAAAAGTGTCACGGTTTGTATAGTATTTATAAAAGATAAAAAAAAAGTAGAAAAAATGAAATTACCTTTGACCAAGATTAATCTCTTAAAATTGACAATGGAGACACTAGAAATACAATAAATACTAGTCTATTGTACGATACGTCAAGGTAGTCATACCAATAAAAGAAACAGAAGAGAGACATATTTGTAAGGAAAGAAATAGACCCCCTTTTTTTGGAGTAAGAATCCAGATTGAATTTTTAATGTAGAACACCATATAAAATAAAATGTTTTTACCGGTGTCGTTATAAAGACTAGAATATTCGAGAAGACCTTGAAGTGATAAAGGAGTACTCCGTCACCTGTCCTAAAACACTGGTACAGATATTTATCTTGTATCGTTTCAACTACGACATACTGAAGACTTTGATCCAGTATTCAGTATACCAAGGGTGACTGTAAGGAAAAGTCCTTTAAGTGGGAATTTCGGGTCTGTGGTACATCATTCCCTCGGATCCATTACACCTCAAGAATGTTTGTCCACCAGATCGATTGTCCGTTCCATTCTAGGGACCATCCTTAGTCGTAGTTAGAAGTCTTTACACTTATTTACTCGAAAGTTTGTCGGAGTCGACTGTGTCTCATCTCGTCTCCACCCGACAAGGGTAACTCAGGACTGGTTTAACGTCTAAGTCCTCGTTTTATTTACAGTAGTAACAAAATTCGAAGATTTAGAACGTCCATCAAGTGATTCGTTGATACCGATCGTCTTTGTGAAGGAGACGTTTCGGTGGGACTGTCGGAGAACAAAAGAGAGAACGGGTCTTGATTAACGAAAAAGGAACGTAAGGGAGTCGTAAAATAAATAAAGTACTTGTAAGTTGTGAAACAATTTCAAATACTTTTAAAACTCCTGTTCCAAGTCTCGAATAAGAAAAAACATAAGGAACATCCGTATCAGAGCTTGTCCATGACTCACTCACACATAATGTACTATTAACGCAATTACAACGGTAAGAGCCAGTCTCTATAATACGGGGTACATCCTTAAAGGTGTGATATAATTAAAGACCCCTGTGTATGTAGTTTGTTCGACGTATTTCAAGTCCCCGCGGCTACTGGTAGACCCTTAAACATTACTCTCATCTTCCCCTTTTGGTGGTCTTTCCGTATACTCTCCTACAGGTCGTCAATAATTCGTTATGAACGACAGAAAAGACCATGAGATGCGTCGTTAAAATTGTGCACGACAGTCCCCCAAAGTTGCAGTACCTTGGGAACTAATGAGACTGGTCTCATAGAAAGCGTCTGACTTCATAATGTTTACAGTACTCGAGTGGAACTGAAAGTTACGATGAGAAAAGTTGATCTAGTGTTATACAAGACTACATGAATCCTTCGTGTCAAGAGTAAAAGGTATCGATAAAAGGTGAAAGATAGTAATGGTTGCAACCAAGTTCCTCTATACACAAATAAAGTTCTCGAAGTCCTAGTGAAACAAGAGCATTTGCCTTACTTGTAAGGTGACTTATAGGTCCCTGTATTAAAAAGTAGGAACGAGACGGTGACCGACCCACACACTACGAGTTTTTTTAAGGAAAAGAAAAGAAGTCCAAAGGTAAAGGAGTGAATACTCTACTCTATTTCTAATCACCAGAGGCTCCGGTACAGGTTCAGATCGACATTGGTAAGATATCGGGTTTTCTATGTAAAATATATATATATATATATATATAAAAAAAAAAAAAGAAAAATGTCTCTAAGTCTACCTTTGTGTTACACGAATCTTTAAGGACTGGGTACTTGTTTTAACTCCCCCATCCCTCGTAATCCTCCGAAGGGACTACCGAGTCCCCGAAGAGTTAACCACGATCACATTTCTTGGGTGGACGGTTACGTCCTCTGTATTCTCTTCACCCAAGACAGGGACCCAGTCCTTCTAGGGGACCTCCTCCCGTGTCGTTGGGTGAGGTCATAAGAACGGATCTCTTAAGGTCCCTGTCTCCTCGGACCGCTCGACGTCAGGTATCCCAACGTTTCTCAACTTATACTGACTTCGTTGAATCGTGTATGACCACCGAGTCTGCCATTACGTCCTCTGGGTCCAACTTAAACTAGGCACCCAGTCCTTCTAGGGGACCTCTCCCCTTACCGTTGGGTGAGGTCACAAGAACGGACCTCTTAAGGTACCTGTCTCCTCAGACCACCCGATGTTCGGGTACCCCAACGTTTCTCAGTCCATGCCGGTTCGACGATTATATGAATCGTAATCCTAAGACTTTAATACCGATGGAAGAGTCACTGACGTGTTTTGATCGGACAAGTAGTCGATAAAAAAAAAAATTACCCAACTTTGTTGTTATATAAAATTGACGAGTTTTTAGTAATGTCTCTCCGTGGTATGACTTCTTCTTTAGGGTTGTCCCGACGACCCCCGCTCAGAAACCAGACAGTATGGTCTAAGGAGATAGACACATGTGAGTGACACGACATTCTAATTTCTGCAAAGATACTGGGGAAATTTCGAGTTAGGTAAACTCCAAACAGAGTTTTTCTCTGTACCTCGTTTCCAATTTTTTAGTAGGAGCCCAACGTCAAAATTTGTTTGTTGTTCTTATAGGTCGTTCTACTATATCCATTGCTCTTCGTTCGGTCCCAATGTAATATAAAAAGGGATCGCACAAGAAACTTCCGTAAGAGATTATTTTTTTTGTGTCTTAAACAGAAGGATACTATAAAAGGGTTAAAAAGACCCACCAGTTACTTCCCCTTGTAGCGGTGGTAACAAAAAAGAGTAGAGTAGATCCTCTAAAAAGAGAAACAATAAAAATTACGAAATGAGATTTAATCTTTTCACAAAGATAGAGAACCTAAAACGTCAGTGATTATTGTTCTTTACTTTACTGTAAAACAAATGTTCAGAATATTATTGTCCTTTGATTTACTCCTTGATCTACCGTCCATGCTTCGTAGCTAAGACACTGAGCTCTGGCAAAGTCCAAAGTGGAGTGTGGGAGTTTTGGTCCAGTAGAAACGGGGCACAGATAAGGAGTAACGAGGTATGAGTATATACAAATCCCTTGTAAATACACAAAAAATCGTCAACTACCACTAACTTTATCAAATCCAAGGTTCTCACTTTAACTTCACTATAAAAGGTCCCGAGTCTTGTAGGGGGATCGTCGTACTCGTGTCACCTGAGAAAACACGGACCTTAACCCCGGCCCGAATAAGACGATGAAGAGGGGTTAAATACTAGAACAATTCCAACTGAAGATGGATAGAAGACCATAAAAAGGGTGTTTTTATTTTAAGAATTAACCCGAGTAAAAATGCTCACTGACATTTTAAAAATGTAAGTTGGGGTGAACAATTGTCTTCCTTCGTCAGGAAGGAAGGGGAGATAAGAACCTTGTTTGTCTTATTTTTGTTGTTTGTCTTCTCGATGATCTTTATAACCTGATTGACTTTTTTCCATTACTCAAGTCACCATTTACCAAATTCTCAGAAGTTATCAGGAGTTTATATCAGGAAGTAAATTAAATTTTCACGACACAATAAGATTTTGTGTAGAGGGAGGGGGGGTTGGGGGTAACGAGACCTGTAAGAAAATGTCACCTCTTGAAAGGTACTTTCTTAACAGTAGTAGAAGTAAAATCCATACCCAATAAAGACCCTCTTACTTTCTAATTAACTGGTCTCCGACCCCGTTAGAAATAATAAACAATAAAGTCCAGAATGTATGCACGTACGATTCAGTGAAGTCAACATATACTCAGACACACTGGGTTACCTGACACCGGGCGGTCCGAGGAGACAGGTACCCTAAGAGGTCCGTTCTTATGAACTCACCCAACGGTACGGGAGGAGGTCCCCTAGAAGAGCTGGGTCCCTAGTTTGGGTGTAGAGAATGTAGAGGACGTAACTGTCCACCCAAGAAATGGTGATCGCCGTGGACCCTTTGTTAGGAATTTTTGCATCATTTATTAAAAGAGTTAATTTGGACAAACAATTTGTGTTATCGAAACTATTTGTAACGTGTTCGCATATCAGCCCGAAAGGACCACCAAGTCTACCATTTCTTAGACGAACGTTAAATCTTCTGAACCCAAACTAGGGACCCAGTCTTCTAGGGGACCTCATCCTTTACCGTTGGGTGAGGTCATAGAACGGACCTTTTAGGGTGCCTGTCTCCTCGGACCACTCGACGTCAGGTACTCCGACGTCTCAGTCTGTACCGACTCGATGATTGTGTGAGTGTTCCTATACTGTTACGTCGAAAAGAATAACATGATATTATAATATAAACTCAACCAAAAATTTAGTTACCTTTAGATTAACCAGGAGTCTCTACGTGTCCGTTAAGGGTAACACACACACACACACACACACACACACACACACACTCTTCTTTTAACTCCTCTCTCCGTCAAATCCGGGGACCTAGGTCGACGTAGATTTCGGTATATATGTAGGTTATAAAAGTTAAAGTCCTCAGATATGTGAGGAAAAGAATGGACTTGATCACACTTAACCCAAAGACAATAAGGACACTTTTTTTTCTCTTATATTTGAATTTTTTAATATAAATCTCCCGACTTCTTTCCGATTTCTCATCCATTATCCTCGGAGGTCTCTGGATAGGTTCTTCGGCCCTCTCGCCCATTGTGCAGTACAGTAGTGTACAGCCCCCGTCCCCGGGACAGGTCTTCGAACTGAACCCTCGGTCCTGTTTGAGGGTCCCTTGTGAGAGTCGTCGTCGTCCGTCTCTCCTTCCACACGACGGTCCTCGACCCCTTTCTCACCCGCCAAAGGAAAAAGGTATTTTCCCCGAGGATCAGTGAAGCCAAACTTTGGAACCGTAGTCGCGAAGGCGCGGAGGGGGGGTGGTTAGGGCGGTGTCGGGTGTGTAGGTCAGTAGAACACGTCATTTGCGAGAAAGGTGTCAAGGAGGGCCTGAGTATGGAAGGAGACGGAAGGGTGACGGTCGTCGAACCAGGTCCACGGATGGTCAGGAAAGGACCGTGGGCATTCCCGGAGGCACGTCGAGGGCACGGGTGTGAGAACCGGAGACGGCAGACGAAAAGTAAGACAAAGGTCTAATCGGGGTTCCGAACCAAGACTAATATTTTGTCGGTGTGCACCAGTCTCCCGAAGCCTAGCCCCTAGGTCCCGTCGAGGCTGAACGAACCCTAGAATTCTTTCTACCCCTTTGAGCGATCCAAACCCCGACATTGGAAAAAAAAAAAAATTTCTAAAATTTTAAATAAAAGCAAAACCAACACGACCCAGAAGCAACGACCCGTACCTGAAAGAAAAGCATCGATCGTCCCGACGATAGACCAGGGCCGCGTGTCCGAAGAGTGACGGCACCAAAGACAACAACGTCTCGTGTCGGAGATCCGTGAACCCGAAACCATCAGAACCGTATGCCCAAAACAACCAGGTGTCGTAACCTTAGAAGGGGTTGACCCCTAACTTGAGCACAGGGGACGCAACCGTCCGTCTAAGAATTGGTGACCTGTCGGCCTCTTCGGCCCGAAGTTAGAAACTTCACTCTCCACGTGTCCACGGGACTGTAAGTACCGGAGATGTAGTAGATATTTTTTAGGGTCGGGATTAGATTGAGAAAGTCGACACTGACGACATCGCATGTCTATGGAATCGGTGGTACTTTATGAAGACAGAGCCTGACGGAGGTTGGGGAAGGAACCTGTAAGGATGGGGACAAGTAAGACTGGAGACAAGTAAAGTGGGGGTCTGAAAACAGGTGTGCCTGTAGGATACGTAGGAGGGTCAGGTTCCCGACAGGTACTTTGAAAGGACTTGAGGGTCGACTCTCGGTTGAGTCGGGTAGGAGAGACAGTCCTACGAAACGATACAAGATAACACACATATACGATTCCGCGAAGGAAACACCGTGTAAGAGACACTGGGGTACCTGACATCGGACGGTCCGAGAAGAGAGGTACCCTAAGAGGTCCGTTCTTATGACCTCCCCCAACGGTAAGGGAGGAGGTCCCCTAGAAGGACTGGGTCCCCAACTTAGGTGTAGAGGACACTGAGGACGAAACGTCCGTCTAACAAATGACGACTCGGTGGTCCCCTCGGGGCTCGTATGTAGGACGAAAGACGGTTTAATATCGAGTTCCTAGCTTGGAACCGCCATAAGTAGTGACATCGGGAATTCCGTAGGTCACGTCGTCAATCAAGAGTCATTCACCAGCTCACTTACTTTTGTGTAGGAAATAAGGACACACCGGTTGAGTAGAACGTTTCGGGGACCCTTGTCGGACTACAACGTCCAGACAACTTAGTTTAATATCCTATTATTATTAGTATTTCCCGGAAATTTTAAGGACGACTCATAGTGACCCCTTCGTACTGGAGTAAGGTCGGACCCAGTTGGTTAACAGTCGGTACGACTCACAATCACTCTCAGAGTAAGTCTTTGGAAGATATCGAGGTGTAACTCTGGTCAGATCGGTTGGAAGAGGAATGAGAGACGTTCTGTTCTTATTCGAACAAGACCCGTCTTTTCGCACCAGAGGAAGACCAGGTCTAGAACTGTCACCTCTGTTCCTACCTTTCCGATCAGGTCTTCTTATTTCTCCTCTATTTTCCTTCCTTTTTTTCAGACCCCCTTTTACCATCGAGTCTGTCATTTCTTAGACGGGTGTTACGCCCTCTGGACCCAAGCTAGGGACCTAACCCTTCTAGGGGACTTCTTCCTTTACCGTTGAGTGAGGTCATAAGAACGGACCTCTTAGGGTACCTGTCTCCTCGGACCGTCAGATGTCACGCACCCCAGTGTTTCCCAGCCTGTGGTGACTCACTGATTGTGTGTTCTGTTTCTCATATACCTTATACCTCTACCGTTCCCAGGGTATTAGGAAAAGTATCGTTCTACTGGCTGATATCTAGACAACTGTACGACACCACTCTGACCCCTGACCGGGGTGGTCTAGGACCCCGGTCCCCGATCTTAATACACCGAGAGAGGGTGGAATGTGTTACTTGGAACTCTGGAAGGAGACCTTACGACCGAAAAGACGTCCCGACTCCCCTTTTCCCTTCGACATGAACCCACTTGGAAGTGAAGGAGGGGTAACCGAAGGGGAGAGGTGGGTGTCGTCGAATTTAGTAATTTCAGGGCACATTAATTTTAAAGTAGGTTCAAGGTGGTCAACACAAACGACCGGTGTCACTTCACATATTTATAGAATCTTTCTGTATTTCTGTCTCCGACGAAGGACAGGCGCCAAACGGGGCGTGTGTCCTACGACAGACAGACGATGACAGACGTTAGTTGTCGGGTCCCTTCGGACTTGAGAGACGAGGGTGGTCGGGACGAGAGTGGCCTGGAAACAGGACATCGAAGTAAAGATGTGCCGAGTCCAGACTCCCAGAATCAACAGTCACCTCAACCGACCGAAACGAGACGAGTAATGACCTGGACTTGAGAACAAAAGAGACAAAGACAGAGAGGTACAGAGAGAGAGAGGAGAGAAGAGAAAGAGAGAGAGGTAAATCCAAAACTAGAGAATGAAAACGTGTGTAAATATAATTTTATAGATTTATTTACAAGAACTACGTTTCTCAGTTGAGTAACCTTTTCTGGGACTACGACCCTTTCTAACTCCCGTCCTCCTCTTCACCCACTGTCTCCTCCTCTACCAACCTATCGTAGTGACTGAGTTACCTGTACTCCAACTCGTTCGAGACCCTCTGTCCCTTCGGACCGCACAACGTCAGGTACCCCAGCGTTTCTCAGCCTGGACTGAATCTTGTTGTTGTTTATTTAAAAGTAAGAGAATAAATTGATCTTTTGACTTCAAAGAGAGAGAAAGGAGGTAGGAGATACTGTTGTAGTCTAATTAAAGAGACTTTGTCTAACCATAGCGATAAAGTAACGAGGTTTTCAAAGGAGTAACGTGTCACCAAAAACTCAATGAATGTTCTACTACCACTCCCAGACGACACACAGGTAAGGGACCTACTGATCACCACTCGTGTGTAGAGAACAGTCCGTGACAGTCCCCGAGAGGACCGTATCTAAGAGGTCCCTTCAACGACACGGACGTCTAACCAGAGATCGCACGCCAAGACGTCTTGACTACAGTACCCATCACACACAGAGATTCAGTCTGGTATGGAACGTACCACACCCCATAGAAACTTAACCACTACTGAAACGGCACCGTAGTGGAATAGACTCTACAAACACAGTCCAAACCCCAGTCGGACACAGAATCCAACCCAAGGGTACAACGGCTAGTACTCTGTCCCTATTCTTACGTTCATAATTATTAAATAGACCCTTTACCAGGGTCTATTCTTCTCCTACTTCGGTGATTTCTTCCGTATTACTCTAGTCGCTGGACATCCATTATCCAGACCCTCGACACGTCCCGTCCGGAGCCTGAATGGGGTCGACTCCGAGACCCGTCGGCCCGTACCAGACTGGACACAGGGGTCTACAGTAACGACTCTGGGACCGTGACGACTATAGGGGTCTGTACTCACCACCGTCTCAGGACTTGCTAGCACGCAGAACGAGTGGACATGTAGGACACCAGTCACTGTGCCCGGGCCCCAACGGTCGAGACGAGGTCCGTCTCCCACTCCCGACTCCCCCACGTTGTCTCCTGCCTCCCTAAACTCCGTCGTCCCTCTGGGGGACAAAGACCGAGCACCTCGGGGAACATGTCAACTAAAAGCAATAAACGTCCTTACAAACGATCTCAGGGACACCTGTGGTTTCCTACCGCGTGACTTGACAACGAAGTTTTCCTTTGCATGGACACCCATCACTCAGTTGTCTGATTACGGACCGGAACAAACTACACGAAGACAAATTTCTGTGGCAGATATTATACGTGACAAGTAATTGGAACCTGAGTTCCGGTTTACGTGAAATTAAGTGTGGACTACTTCGAACAGTTGTGTGGAAGAGACTATTCCGGGTAGGGTCGGAAAAACGAGACACTGTGATCTATCGTGATACAAAACCCCGGCAAAATTTGTTGTTTTAGTGGTTTTAATTCGTGTCTTTTACACTTTTCACACCATGGTTCATCTGGTGTTTTTCCGGTGGACAAACGTAACACTCTTGACTTTATTCTTCCGTCACAAAACGGAACAATCTGGGGACGACCCTTGCACATGTAGCCCGTTGAACTGAAAAAACGACACGACACAGGATTTTATTAACACTTTCACGGAACTCAAAGTAACTAAAACCCCAATGTCTTTTTGAAATAACTCATTAAACACACCAATCATCGATTCAACACAGACTAAGAAACACTGGGACACCTGACATCGGACGGTCCGAGGAGACAGGTACCTTAAGAGGTTCCTTCTTATGGCCTCACCCATCGGTAAGAGAAGAGATCCCCTAGAAGGGCTGGGTCCCTGACTTAGGTACAGCGGATGTAACGTCCGTCTAAGAAATGGAGACTCGGTGGTCCCTTCGGGAAATTGCTCATCCACTTAAACTCAATATCTTAGACACTTATTTCTCCTAACTTACGGAAACGGAATCCTATTTATACCATTTTGGATGGTATTCCGAATCATCCCATACAGGTTAAGGTGGTGTGTTTGATGCCGGACCACAATAACACCCCTATTTCTTCACTGATCTGACTTCGTTGAATCGTCGTCGCCGCCACCGTCCCGTCCGGACACGGTGGTCATCTTCAGACAAATTATCAACGACGACGACCATTCAGCGAAGTCAGCACAGGCTGAGACACGCTGGGGTATCTGCCGTCGGGTGGTCCGAGTGGACAGGGACCCTAAGAGGCCCGTTCTTGTAACCTCACCCAACGGTAAAGGAAGAGGTTACGTACTTTCACTTTTCCCTTTCACTTCAGCGAGTCAGCACAGACTGAGAAGCGTTGGGGTACCTGACGTCGGATGGTCCGAGGAGGCAGATACCCTAAAAGGTCCGTTCTCATGACCTCACCCAACGGTAACGGAAGAGACCAAGTTATCAATGGGAGGAATTTGTCAACAAATAAAAAAATAAAAATAAAAAAAATTAAAAATAAAAATGAAATAAAATGAAATGTTATGACATAACCAAAACGGTATGTAACTGTACTTAGGTGGTACCCACATGTACGTAAGGGTTTGTACTTGGGGGCAGGGTGGAGGGAGGGGTATTGTAGAGAGACCCAGTAGGGGCACGTGGTCGGGGTTCGTACGACATAGGACGCAACCTGTATCTGACCGCTAAGCTAAGAATGTACTATCATATGTACAAAGTTACGGTAAGAGGGTTTAGTAGGGTGGGAGAGGGAGAGGCTCAGGTTTTCAGGCAATATGTGGAGACACAGAAAAAACGACAGAACGTATGTCCCAGCAGTAACGGTAGAAAGATATAAGGTATATATACACAATCATATGACATAACCACAAAAAGAAAGACCGAATGAAGTGAGACATATTAGCCGAGGTCAATTTGTCAACAAATTTTTGTGGTCCTCCATTACGAGGAATCCTCTCTTTACAGAAACTTAGTCTTGTTACAGAGAGTTTAAACCTAAAAGAACCACTATGGTCACAGACGTCACTACGTCTCTCCAGTCATGGACTTAATCTACCTATAGGTATATTAATTACGTACTCATGTAAAGTCCAGTGAAAAAATTACATAACTTGTACTTCCTTCTCCGAATCTTTATACTTGACCGAACCCTTATTCTTTCCGTTCGTTCTCTATCATTAAACACGTTCATTCTCTCTTTTATTCTATCTTAAACGTTCACATGGATAGAATATATATTTTTATTTTTTTAATTATATTATATATATAAATATATATATATATAATCTACATTCGATTTGGTTGATCCCGACTACGATATGAACGACTTTTGCTACCTTTCACGATCCTGTTTCCTTGAGCTAAAACACCGACTAAATCGGTAAAGATTTGCCGTATCTCAACCCATTTTGACCAATCTTTTAATCTCTTTACTTTCACGATTTATACAAAGGAAAAAGAACGCTTCCTACAAGCCAACAAAAACAGGTGACAGAGAGAGAGAGTCAATTAACACCGGGTACAAACTAATACCATCCCTTCTTTTTAACTTCTTAATAAAGACCTATTTAAAACTCCGATGGTACTATTATGCACCATTATTTGTAGTGGACACTGAAAAACAAGAAATTTAAGATGATTCTATCTCAGAAAGTGACATTAAGTTTTACTTGCGAACGTAGGTAAGTAAGTAACTGAACACCAAGTGTGTGACTCACAAGTAAGACGGGCTGTGGGAAGACCCATAACCCTTATACTATCACTTGATATGGATTGAGGAAGGGATACCTCGAATGAGTCATCGACTCTCTCCGTCTATTATTTATTTATATGTGTATTTAGTCTTAAAGTCTACGACCATTCTCGTTCCCTCTTCGTCTCGCCCCTTCCCTTACCCCGAGGAAACCATACGACGAAGTCCAGAAGTGCCAGGAGAGAAAAGGGGGTGTAAGACGGGAGTTCTGGTCAAGACCCGTGAAACCGGTCGACACGGAAGGGGTTATGACTCGGACCCTGTGAGGTACCTTTGGTCGAAATAAGAGTCTGTGACAACAACAAGTTAACGAGTCAACACAGATTGAGAAGTGTTGGGGTACCTGACGTCGGACGGTCTGAAGGAAGAGGAAGTGAAGGGAGAGCAGAGGGCCTCAAACGAGTTTGAGCGCAGGTAACTCAGCCACTACGGTAAGTCGGTAAAGTAGGAGATAGTAAGGGAAGAGGAGACGGAAGTCAGAAAGGGTCGTAGTCCCAGAAAAGATCACTCAGTTGAGAAGCCTAGTCCAGAGGTTTCGTGACCTCGAAGTCGAAGTCGTAGTCAGGAAGGTTGCTTAGAAGTCCACTAAAGGAAACCCTAACCGACTAAACTAAAGACACGTCAGGTTCCCTGAGAATTCTCTACGTATTGGGGTTTCACGTCCGTCCTTCCCCAGTTATTTACGAAGAACAAATACGGGGGTCCCCACATCAAGACGATGCGTAAAGGATTTGAAGGGGGCTTCCGTGGGTCTTTGTAGTCCCTCTGTCAGTGGATCTGTCGTGTAGGCACCTCCGGGAAGGAAAGAACGGAGAAAGAAAGTGGACTGGGACGGGAAGACGAGGGGACCCTAACTTAAGAGTTCATTCAAAGACACACATTCGGAAACAGGCCCGAGACGAAACCTCCTGAGGTCCGACTCTACCCCTTACACTTCTGACCCTACCTAACGTCTATATTCACCAACGTATTCTATGTTCCACAACGTCTATATTTACCTCAAAAGTCCCTTCCATAGTGACTCTTCCACATAAACTCTTTTCCGGACTTCTTCTCTACGTCATTAGTGTACCTATTAGATATGCACTCACGACTTCTATATCTTCTACTATCGTTCCTGTCTCCGGAAAATAGTCCCACCGACCTTACGTCTCTCACTCCTCATTTTCCTCTACTCCTGTAACCCTACTTCCTCTGGGTCTAGGGTAGGGCGCCACGGTACAAACCTGGGCCCAAAGTAAGGTTCTCTCCCTTGGTTACATAAGAGTCTTTAAGACTCGCGAAACGGGTAAAATACAAAATGAAATAATAAAATACAAATGTACTGTGTGGACCTAGGGGTAAAATATCCGTCCGTTCAGCTCAGAAATTTTCATAACAGAGGAGCTACTCTCGACATATAAGAGTAAGAGCCGAAAGAACCAAACGATTGGTTGTCCCTTGAAGAAACTCCTGACCTACATAAATAAATCAAATGACCACCTTCTTCCTAGTTTTTCTGACTTAAATTACTAATCAATGATTTACGACGAAGGGACCACTGAGTCGATCATTTGTTAGACAGACATTACGTCCTCTGGACCCAAACTAGGGACCAAGTCCTTCTAGGGAACCTCTTCACTTACCGATGGGTAAGGTTATAAGAACGGACCTCTTAGGGTACCTGTCTCCTCGGGTCAATGCCAGGTACCCCAGCGTTTCTTAATCCCTACTGACTTACTGATTGTGAAACTCCTGACGTGTGTCGATAATAACATGATATAGCTACGTACAACATGTAATGAAAGAAAGGAAAAAACAAAGAAAGAGAAGAGAAAACGAAAATACCCTTCTTGAACGTAGGTAGTTTGGTGTAAGGACTAATGAAGTCTAAAGTATTTAGGATAGTGATAGAAGTACGTAAAATGTAGAAAAGAGATTAAACAGGGAGGACTGAGGTTTTCACTAAGAAGAACCCTCAGAAAACTCTCCTTTTCTCTTTGTCTCTCTTGATTGACGGAACTCACGTATATATAAATGGTAACAATATATAATACGAACCTAACTACCTCTTTTTATTGGTCTCACCCTTAAGTCGTCTATACTTACTGGACGCTCCCGAACTTCTTAAACCTTTAATTTCCTTATTATGTCTATTTACGAGTTGAACAGATAGACGACACGAGTAAGTCACACTGTCCCCAAGACATTTCCCACCTGTGCAGGGCACTTACAGGAGACAGAACGAGGTTTCTCTCAGAGGTAGTGTCCAAATCTACAAAATAGACCGGAGTGGAACGGAACTGAAACTGTACAGACTGAGATACAAATGTGCAGAAGAGACCCAAATGAAAGGTCGACACGAGGTAGACACAACGCCGCGGACCCGGAGAGGTCAACACCGTATACCCGAGAGGTCAACTCCACATACGTAAGATCTCGTACGTCGGAGTTATCAACGACACGCACCCGAATCAACGTCATCCACCCTATAATCCAGGGTCTGGTCCCTAGCTTGGGGGAGAGGGGACGTAACCCTCGTGTCTCAGAATAGGTGAACTGGTGGTCCCTTCAGGGACACAAATGTCCAGAAAAGTCATAGTACACGAGACAACGTGTCTCTAGCAAACACTAACACAACACATCAAAAGGAAGAGAACCCGAGGAGAAGGGAGACCTTGGTAGAGTCAGTCACCCTAGTTCGGAGAGCAAGGGACCCTTGAGAACCGGAACCGTCGTCCTGAGGATAGACTCGGACGTAACCTAAAGTGTAGAGAACCTTGCAGGAGTATTAATTCCTCTTAGTGTCCTTTTAATCGTCAAGGAAACAGTGAAGGAAATGAAAGACTCTTCACTTTAACATTCATTCCGTCCAATTTAGGTCTGTAAGTAGTCTACTGGACTAAAATTCTACCTTTCAAGGTTATAAAGATCCAGTTACTTCAGAGAGAAATAAAGGTATTGAACGGTTACACGGTTAAAAAACTACTCTCAGTTCTGATTGGTTAAAGAAGTCGTTTGAAGGTAATGTCATGGAGAAAACAAGGAGAAAGATACAAAATATGTGTAGAACATATACATATATATAAGACGGTAATAGATCTAAAGTGATGATTTTAAAATAAGAACATAAGTGTCTAAAGGGGTTTCTAATCTCCCTGGTATACAAGGTTAGAGGGACTCTGTGAAGAGTAAATAGACAAGAAGGACCTTCTTGATTATTCATTGTGGAAGGGAAAACCAAAGTTTCCACACGATCACACCTGAGATTTGGCATACTAATGGGGATAGTTTCAAAAGGAAAAAGGAGAGCGTAAGACAGAAGAGAGAGTTGCTGACTTAGGACTCAACCTTTAGTTCTAATTTTTGTTGTAGACACGGGGGACCTGGAAATTAAAGGACTGGTCACGAAGATCGGGAACCCCCAAAAAGATCGGTGTTCGAGGACCGACACAACTCAGGTACGGACCGACTTGACACGGTAGGTGGGGTTACCAGAAAAAAGAGAACCCAGAAACTAGGGAATCAGAGTCACAAGTCGACCGAGGAGACTAAGAAAGGACGTTCTACACTACAAAACCAGGTAGAGGTAACGCAGTAGCCAGTCCGGTCACCCTCCGACCCAAGGTGGACAACACGTCCACTTGTCCAAGACTCAGAGGAAAAAAGGAGAAGGAGAAGAAAGTGGTTGGACATAGGACTCCGAGAAACTATAGGTCTCAACAATAAAAGAAGACCCTTACGAAACGGTATACCTTGGGTCGTCCGTACGTCTGTCCTCAACCGAGGTTGAAAAACTGGACAAGAAGTTCGTCCCTCTGGTCGCACCTACTTCCACCGGAGGTCGTCTTTCTTTTTTCTTTTAGGATCGTACAAGGACATCTAACATCTTTGTTGGGAGGGGTGAACAGATGAAGACCCTTCTGTCCCACACAACTCCATAGTTCGGGAATCGAAGAAGGGAGTGTGGAGGGCCTCATTTGAGGAGAAACTTGACAGGGTCAACCTTCCTGCGTCTGGTACAGTACCAGAGCCTCAGTCTCTCGAGACCTAAACAATAAACGAGACACCGGAGTCCGTTCAATGGAATAAATATTCAACGGAAGGACCACTTTACTGTTATAGTTAAGGATGAGATAACCTGAATCGCAATTTTCTCAATCAGCGAGTCGACACAGACTGAGGAACACTGCGGTACCTGACATCGGGTGGTCGGAGAAGGCAGACAGGAACCCTAAGAGGTCCGTTCTTATGACCTCACTCATCGTTAAGGGAAGAGGTCCCGTAGAAGGTCTGGGTGTCTAGCTTGGGACCCGAGGACACAACGTCCGTCCAAGAAATGGTAGGCTCGGTGCTCCCTTCTTTCCTGAATTACCTAAATCCCCTCGTATTTACTCCCGAAGGGTCCACCGTAACACCATTTCTTAGACGGACGGTTACGTCCTCTACGTAGGGACCCAACCCTTCTAGGGGACCTTCTCCCGTAAGTTGGGTGAGACCATAAGAACGGACCTCTTAAGGTACCTGTCTCTTCGGACCGTCCGATGTCAGGTACCCCAACGTTTCTCAGTCTGTACTGACTCACTGATTGTAATAATGCGATGATGATTGACTCCAGTATACGTCTTATATGACCCGTAGCATGGACCGTACATCACATATGATCATTTCTCGACATTAAGAATATAATTGATAATCATAATCGAAATCACAGTCTTAATATGACTTGATAGGTAAGCAGTCTAAGACAGAATACCTCCACTGTCGTTCGGGATTGTGTTACTGTTGTTAGCAACTCGGTTGTCACTCTGAGACTTCCGTTGGGACAGAACCTGAAAACTCTCCGACAACGACCGATTCTTACGGTCGCAGTTAATTGGTCGGGTATCTGACACACTACCTCATTTTTACTCAGACAGACGCACTCGTTAACTCACTAAAACTAAAAACAAAGCGTCTAAGGACTGAAAAATTGAGTCGTTCCCTATTGTAGGTGACAATGAAAAGAAGAACCTCTTCCTATTGTACCACACTTGTTTCCCACTCTCTTTGATTCCAGAGTTCGTCTAGAACCTAATACTGGGCTGGTCCGGCCTTGAGAGCTCTTCCGAAATGTCCATACAGACTCTCACGCCGGGAGTTTACTTTACACTCACGACGACTCGATGAAAAAGGAAGACCTTCGGTCCCCGTTTAAGGACTATGAGAAGAGGAGATTCAAACACCAAGAAACTAAAAAAAAAAAAAGGAAGCATTTAACAAAAGGTCTAGGATAGTGTCAACCATGAGTATTGATCGACTTGGTTGTGAAGGACCTTTAAAAACTATTGAGGAAAGTCAACTATTTCAATTAATCTCCTAGGACGAAAAGAAGATATCGGATATAATGGGTAAAGTAACATAAGTCTACTATAATAAATAAAGACCAATAAAGACTCGTGGTAGAGATCCACCCTTTTCTCACCTATTTGACTTCAAGTATTGTGAAGTCACTACGAGGATTCTCGAATACTACTCAGTCCCTTGTTTTGTCCTTATCTTTGGTGCTAAGATCAGAGAGTTTGACAAAAAGACTGGTGATCTGGTGTGAAGGAGAGGTCTGATACTTTGTGACCTTTTATTCTCAGTCCGTCTCTCATTTATACCCTCCGTTTGGGTGTCTTTGTGTCAAAAGGAACATGGGTTTAGTACAGTAAATCGTTTCCTTTTGTCTTTTTGTGGGGTCTGAGAAACGACAGTAGTTTTAATATCGGATTTGGGTATTCCCCATATCTTATCCTTCACTCAGGCGGGCCTTAACTGTATGAAAAAGGTAAATTTTACTTGAACTTTTTACCAGGTAAAAAGTCAGGACTACACAAAAAGGGAACACATTTTCCTCTTAGATTCGTAAGTCAAAATAAATCTAAGTTCCCATAACACAATGAGAGTAAGAAGTGTGTCATTTCTGCATAACTAGTAAATATCACACAAATTCCGAAACACCCTTGTCATCCGAATAATTTGTATCAGAGACAGTGATTTGAATTGTAAAACAACCGGTCTCTGATGCATATGGGTACTTCTTCACTTTTGTCAACTACTTATAGATTACTCATCCTCACTAATTTTTCGTCAAAGACTACGTGTTATCACTTTTGGATTCGCTGCAACATGCTTCTGAACCCGAACTCAGGGTTACCATGGTGATCGATTGAAAGTCAGAACCTATTTAGTCTACGATATATAGTTGACCTCCGTTATTGTTAATGGACGGACAGAAGGTTGTCGTGACCACTCCTCTGGTGGTGCTCTTTGATACACATTTTACCCAACATTCGACCTTCTGTCTTACACCGTCCTTAAGTGGAACATCCTCCATAGTCTTAGCCCGGTCTCAATGTGTCTGTTCGGAAAGAGGAAACATAGGTGTCAGGGGTCACTAGGTCGAAAGTACTCCATAAGTCGTACAGGTTTACCTTTTATTTTGTTCTTTAATTTACGTCCGAGGGAAACTTTAATAAAAACCGATACTCTTGTCTTTTATTATACTATAAAAAGGAAACCGTTTATCGAGGAACGGAGTAGGAAACCTTACTCCCACTCACTCCCTCGACTTGTGGAACACACTTTTGACGACTGTTACCAACACTTATCTAAAATGAACACTCCCTGAAGGGACCACCGAGTCTACCATTTCTTAGACGGACGGTTACGTCCTCTACGTCCAAACTAGGGACCCAACCCTTCTAGGGAACCTCCTCCTTTACCGTTGGGTGAGGTCATAAGAATGGACCTTTTAAGGTACCTGTCTCCTTGGACCGCCCGATGTCAGGTACCCAGAGTTTCTCAGTCTTATTGACTCGTGTGTGTGTATTACCAACACTCCCTCCTCTACCTTTTATTAAAAGGTAAACCTCCTCGTTCCGTACGGTGAGTCCCTTCGGTCCAGGAGACAACTGACCCTGTGTCTTGTGGGTTCGACGGGTGGACACCAAGGGTCCGGTGTAGTCGTCGTGGTAAAGTAGTGGGTCCGTTACACCGTTGGTTGTCCTTAGGAACTTACTGGAAAAGTACCTTTGTTCGGACCTTAACACAAGTCCCAGGGGTAGACACCCACTTTGACCCCTAACAGCTTACCCTTTGAACTCTTTTCCGTCCTTAAATGAAAATTTTAATCCGTTCCTTTTAAATTGTATTAATAACAATTTCATCTCAGACGTTCCTGTAAAATAAAGGCCCTCCAGCACACTAGAAAGAATAACTCCTTTGTCGATTGACCTTCTTAAAACAGACTCTACGAAAGTAAGTAGAGCCATAGTTCAATGAGAAAGTGACGTCATTAAGTAGTGTAAAATGTAAATCGTTTTCTTACATCTAAGAATGCAACCGACTCACTGGGATTAACACTATAGTTTTCTTTTGATAAATTTCAACAAAAGATAGATTTTATTTCGTTAATAAATCTGATGTTAGGGACAGAAGAAATCCCCCGTCACGTACCGGCTTACATTTATTCTGACATCTCAGAAACACGGTCTACAGCTTATTATCCGTCGTAAATCCTTTATTATTATGAGACCGCGGACGGTCAGGAGTTGGTACAAAAACTGACACTTTAAATATACTTTTCGTAACACTCACCAACGTTATATAATCGCGGTGGATCACCACTACCCGTCTCGCCGGAAACAGCTCAGGGGTTCTAGGGCGGAGGCAAGGGCCCACCGCGATCACAATTTCTTGGACGGACGGTTACCGTCCTATGGATTCTCTACGTCTAAACTAGGGACCCAACCCTACTAAGGAACCTTTTCCTTTACCGATGGGTGAGGTCATATAAGAACGGACCTCTTAGGGTACCTGTCCCCTCGGACCGCCCGACTCAGGTAGGTAATTTGTTTAATGACGGTTCGTGTCGACTAACTTGAGGTAAATATCAGAAAATAAATTTAAGCAACGGTGAAAGGTGAAATTTTTAATTCCCATGACATGTTAGCTCCAATTTTTCTATCTCTCTTCACACGTTTGGTAACATTATTCCCGTCATTATTATTAACGATTGTAAATAACTCGTGTTTACGTTGTCAGAAATATGATTGACGGAAAGTATTAGGAAAATCAGTGAAGAGTGTTCTACGAAGGTACGACCGAGTCGTCATTTCTTAGACGGACGATTACATCGTCTGAGTTAAGCTAGGGGCTCAACCCTTCTACGGGACCTCTTCCTTTGCCGTCGAGTGAGGTCATAAGAACGGACCTTTTAGGTACCTGTCTCCTAGGACCGTCCGATATCAGGTACCCCAGTGTTCTCAGTCTGTTCTAAATCGTTGATTTGGTGGTGGTCGTCGTGGTACTCTAAGACACTCCAACTATAATAAGAAAAAGAGGGATAAAACGTCCACTCCTTTGACTCCGCGTCGCAAATTTGTGATCGGATCGAATGTGTAAACCATAAATCTCCTATTTACGGAAGGAACAGAGTACACAAGTACGAGTCAACGAAGTCAGTACAGGCTGAGAAACGTTGAGGTACCTGACATCGGGTGATGCTAGGAGACAGTTACCCTAAGAGACCCGTTCTTATGACCTCCCCCAACGGTAAACGAGGACGTCCCATAGAAAGCGTGGGTCCCGACCTTGGACTCAGACAATGTAGAACCGTCGGCTCAAGAAATGGTCATCGCGGTGGACCCTTCTGAATGACATTAATTTAAAAGTCAGAAAAGGACAACCATGCATGGTAGTCCTCGTGGATACGATCCTATGACACTCATCTACCTGGAGTATTAAAGGGGGGTTAAGTCTTTCTTGGTCGTTGATCCCTTCGTCACCCCACAGGACTAACTCTTACCTACGAGGTCCCAATCTGGTCTTGACCCAAATTCAGTGTTGGGTCAGTCCCTAAGGAGACATAGGAACCCGTTCAATACCATAGGTGAATCTTGGAGCCAAGGGAGAAGACATTTTGTCTTTATAATAGGATGAGTGACTCCTCGACCGTCACAACCCAATCTATACACACGAACGACGACGACGGTTCAGCGAAGTCAGCACAGGCTGAGACACACTGGGGTATCTACCGTCGGGTGGTCCAAGGGGACAGGGACCCTAAGAGGTCCGTTCTTGTAACCTCACCCAACGGTAAAGGAAGAGGTTACGTACTTTCACTTTTCACTTTCCCTTAAACGAGTCAGCACAGACTGAGAAACTCTTGGGTAACTGAATATCGGGTGGTCTGGGGAGGCAGGCACCCTAAAAGGTCCGTTCTCATGACCTTACCCAACGGTAAAGGAAGATACACAAGAATCTCAGACTGAATATCCCTGATAACTTCCTGATAATGAACTAATGATAATTAAAAAAAAAAAAATCTAAAACACTTAAAGATAGAATTAAAGAAACTTACGACTTTAGTATGTTACTGACTTCAAGAGATAGAGGTGGGTTCGATAGTTTTCTGAGTAAAACACCTACCTTT
This sequence comes from Capra ibex, assembly GCA_006410555.1. Lineage (NCBI taxonomy): Eukaryota > Metazoa > Chordata > Mammalia > Artiodactyla > Bovidae > Capra > Capra ibex. Next base: position 48,258,270 of record SJYO01037955.1, on the reverse strand, counting down.
TGTTACTCTGTTCTCCGAAAACAAAGTCCCAAGCTGTCGTCTAGAAACCACCTTGTCGTTCCTCACATTGAGACAAAGACCAAGTAGGGAATGGGACCTTCACAAGTGTGGCGTCACGACGACGGCAACCGTTCACACGAACACCCTCCGTCTCTTCCAAGTGTCCTGCCGACTACCGAGAAGGACGGACCTCTTGTGTACCTACCACCCCAAACCCCTTACTGGAAAAGGGAGAGTTCCCGTGTGGGAGGTAACGTCTTCCGGGAACCGAAAGTGAGAGCTAAAAGTCCCATGACGTCCCTAGTGACACCCACTTGTCTGTCTAGAGGAGGGAGACGCCCCGAGAGAGAAGAGACACTAACAGACCCCAACGACGGTCTCCCTAACTCTCACACCCTACCCACTTCTTAAATTTAGATCTCCTACCTTCCGTCTCCTGTTATATACCCTCCCTCAACCTGGGTCACACAGAATAAATTTTCTTTTAGTCTACGAAGGCTGACGGACGCTAGTCGAGTCTCTCGGACTGAGGAAAGAGGAAAGGAAACCGTACGGGTGCTGGGACAAGGGCGAGAAAGATGCCGAGACTCGATGAACTTGTATCTGTCGCCGAACCAATGACAGTACTACAGGACAACAGAGATTATGACAGAGACGGATCGTCGGTCTCTGCGGAAAATTTTTGTGTGTACACACACGAATCAATCAAGTCAGTACGGACTGAGATACACTGGGGTATCTGACATCGGGAGGTCCGAGGAAACAGGTTCCCTAACAGGTCCGTTCTTATGACCTCACCCAACGGTAAAGGAGAAGGTCCTCTAGAAGGACTGGGACACACTGGGGTACCTGACGTCGTACAGTCCGAAGGGACAGGAAGTAACAGAGGACCTTAATCGAGTTTGAATACTGGTAGTTCAGCCACTACTGTAGGTGGTAGAGTAGGAAACAACAGGGGAAGAGGAGGGTGGAAGTTAGAAAAGGTCGTAGTCCCAGAAAAGGTTACTCAGTCAAGAAGGGTAGTCCACCGGTTTCATAACCTCAAAGTCGAAGTCGTAGTCAGGAAGGTCACTTATAAATCCTGACTAAAGGAAATCCTACCTGACCAACCTAGAGGAGCGTCAGGATCCCTGAGAGTTCTCAGAAGAGGTTGTGGTGTCAAGTTTTCGTGGTTAAGAAACCGCGAGTCAGAAGAAATAACAGGTCGAGAGTGTAGGTGTGTCCTGATAACCGTTTTGGTATCGAAACTGATCTACCTAGAAGCAACCGTTTCATTGTAGAGACGAAAAATTATGCGACAGATCTAAACAATAACGAAAAGAGGGTTCCTCGTTCGTAGAAAGTTAATTGGAGAGGGTGAAGAGGTGAAAATCCCAGACCGCGTCCCGGACCGTGAATCCTCCCTCCTACTCTCGACCTTCCATATAAATAATCAAAGGGGTGGTCGTCGTCGACCGTCAGAGACTCCTACGCTTCGACGTAGAACTTCACCGAGTCCGTGGACGCGGGTGTACTACTCCGTCCCGTTGTCGACGACTCTTCTACCGACGGACGACCCTCCGGCGGGTGTTAAGGGGGTGGACCCCTCTCACGAGGGGACGGAACCCTTATGTAGTAGTTGACGACCCGGTACCGTTCTTGACATTACTGGTTCCTAATGTGAACTAGTGCCCGTCGGGAGGGCGTTTCCCAACCGGAGAAGAAAAATTAATTAACAGAAGTCCTCACTTGTAAAATGGCTCATTTCGTAGGGGTTTGAGTTGTCAGTTTCCTATAAAGGTGAACTGACAATGAGTTAAAAGAAAAGAAAAAAAAACCATCCAACCAGGCTCCCGAAGGGACCACCGAGTCTACCATTTCTCAGACGGACATTACTTCCTCTGGAGTCAAGCTAGGGACCCAACCTTCTAGGGGACCTCTTCCGTTACTGTTGGGTGAGATCGTACGAACGGACCTCTTAGGGTACCTGTCTTCTCGGACCTCCCGACCTCGGGTACCCCAACGTCTCACTAACTCCGTATCGACTAAATGCCCCGAAGGGACCACAGAGTCACCATTTCTTAGGACGATCACGTCTTCTGGACCCACGGTAGGAATCCAACCCTACTACAGACCTCATCCTTTACCGTTGGGTGAGGTCATAAGAACGGACCTTCTAAGGTACCCGTCTCCACGGATCTCCCAATGTCAGGTACCCTAACGTTCCTCAACCTGTGTTGACTCGGGTGAGTGTCTGTCTGTCTGTGTGTGTCAAGTAAATGTTATAATACAATCAAAGTCCATATGTTGTATCACTATATTTTAAAAATATCTAAAATGAAGTAAATATCAATAATATTGGATAACCGATGTAAGAGACGAGACGTGTTATATAAGAATAAATCGTATAAATAAAATATATATTATTAAACATGGAGAATTAGGAGGTTGGGATAGAACGGAGAGGGGTTCCCGTTGATGATTAAACAAGAGATATGGACACTCAGACAAAGAATATGTAATATAAGTGATCAAACAAAATTAAAAATCAAATGTATATCTACAATTGTATATCATAAATAGAAAGAGACAGACTAAATAAAGTGTTTTGTATTAGGGGAGGTCCAGTTAAGTGCAACAACGTTTACCGTTTGAAAGTAAAAAAAGATACCCACTTATCATAAAGTTACATATATGTACAACGAATCCGACGTGGAATAGAACCGATAACATTTATTACGACTATATTTGTCGACACACGTTTGACAAAACAACTGTCATATAAAGAATCACTTATAAGTCACCATACCTGATATTTAATTTTTATTCAATTATCTCGTTATCCAAACGTACTTTCGTAGGATTGTCATAGTTCTATCGGAATCTTACATAAAATACCTCTGGTCTTTATCCCAACGCATACCGGGTGTTACACGAGAGAACTCCGTATCATATCTATACTATAGTCTTTCTATTTTTATACTTTCCGTACCACAAGTATATATTACACGATATATCAGTTTCGTGTTACTACCGTTAGGACCGCAGTCAGAATTATCTAAGGGAAAAGAAGACGTAAATGAAGATGTCTAAACAACTTAACATAGTACTTGTGCCTTTGTATAGAATGCCTTCTCTTTACTTCTTTATCACTGTAGATTACTTATGTGTAGGTTTAAACGTAGGTGGTTATCTAAAGCATAGTTGTGAAAGGCGTCGGCTCACACCAAGTAAAATCTCGGAGACAAAGAGGTGGAAATCTTACTCTCATTATGTTGAATGGAAATTAATTTCGGAGATCAAAAAAATTTCGAGAACCCTTCAACTCAGGTCACCTTTTTACTTCATGAGTTCCTATACTGAATCGGACGCGATCCTTAAAATATCCGTCAAGTGGTTCCTAAACAAAAGGTTCGTTAAACGTGATATACGTCTTACATAAAATTCGACTTGTAGAACCTGTTATTGGACAGGGGTTTCGTTACTAGTGTAGTCCTGTGTGGGCACCCCTAAGTTACGAGGATAAATTTCAGACAGGTTTGTGGTGTCGGGTGCACACATTACCGAAACCGTCGTCCCACTCTTGGTCGTAGACGCTCTCGGAATAAATTGACTCGTCCTTTACCTACAAAAGGGTTGGTTTCAAAACTTTCAGCTCTTTATGGATAAAACACTTGTCCTAAATACCAAAGTAAGGAGGCTCTTCCTCTTCAGTTTCGTTTACCTGTTTTAAATTAAGGTATTCCTTTCGTGTCGAGACTTCGGGTAAAAGGTTTCCCTTGACTCCCACAACCACCTTGTTCAACCGAGGACCATTGTGTCCCTGAAAGGACTCGAACTTTTTTATAAAACGAGAGACTCTGAAGTTCATGTTGTGAGTCAAGTCCGCAACGGAAAAGGTCCTCGAGAAACAAAGGAGGGGACAAGAGACCCAAGGAAGAAAAAAAAAATACGACGTACAGAAAACGACCAGAAGGTATAACAAAACCTTAACAGGAGAAGGGGTAATCTGACACTCAATAACTACCTACTGGTACCCGCGACAAAGGGAGTTTCGACAAGGACGACGTCGATCGTGCCAAACTTGTTCGGTACTCAGAGCAAGTTCTCTACCAACGAGATAGTTCCCTGTTTCCCTACTCAAGACAGTAATGTCAAGAACCGAACCATGTCACATCCACCACTATAAACCTTAGGTTCGTTCTTTTCGAGCAGTTGTCGGTGGGAACAGACGTGTACTGATTGAACATGGTCGTAGAACGCAGTAGGCTTCCAACTCCCAGACCGTGACACCTCCGTGACACCAAGGAAAGTCGGTCACATAAAACCGTCACGACCCAGGAACGTCAACGGACGAGGCCAGTACATCCCTCCGTCCCTCCCCGCCCTTCCCTTCGGGTTTCATTAAGTAGTTGTTATTAAGGAAGAGACAGAGTCTCTTCCTCTTTATAGCATACTGTGGGGAATATACGTCTCAGATTTTTCTTTACTATGTTTGTCTGAATAAATGTTTTTCTTGCTCTAAGCGTTTGAATCTCTTACTTAGATACCAACGGTCCCCCTTTTCTCCCCTTCCCTATCAATTCCTCAAACCCTACCTATACATGTACGACGATATAAATTTTACCTAGTGGTTGTTCCTGGATGACATGTCGTGTCCCTTGAGACGAGTTATAATACACCGTCGGACCTACCCTCCCCTCAAACCCCCTTTACCTACATTCGTATACGTACCGACTCAGGGAAACGACAAGTGGACTTTGATAGTGTTGTAACAGTTAGTTGATAAAACAACAACGACGGGTGAGGTCACAAGAACGGACCTCTTAGGGTCTCTGCCTCCTCGGACCACCCGACGGCAGTTACCCCAACGTGTCTCACTCTGTGCCGACTTCGCTGAATCGTCGTCCTCGTCAACGAGAAACGCTGGGGTACCTGACATCGGGTGGTCCGAGGAAACAGGTACCCTAAAGGGTCCGTTCTTATGAGGCACACACGATTCAACGAGTCAGCACAGACTGAGACGTTGAGATACCTGACATCGGGTGTCTTAGGAGACAGGTGCCCTAAGAAGTCCGTTTTTACGACCTCACTCAACGGTACGGAGGAAATCCCCTAGAAGGGATGGGTCCCTCGGTTGGGTGCAGAGAATCCATAGTCCGCAACCGTCCGTCCAAGAAATGCTGATCACGGTGGACCCTTCGGGTTCTCATGAGGTTATGTTTTATTTTTCAATTTTATTTTAGGATAGAAGAAATTCCAGAGAAAAAGGAATAGGGATTTTCTTTTGTAGTAAAATTATGTAACAAGGGATTGAATGGAAGTCTCTCCTCTCTCCGTATCTCTCAGTGAATTGTTTCTACACACACACACACACACACACACACACAATCAGCTAGTCAACACAGGTTGAGATTCACTGGGGTACCTGATATGGGACGGTTCAAGGAGAGAGGTACCTTAAAAGGTCCATTCTTATGACCTCACCCACCGGTAAGGGAAGAGGTCTCCTAGAAGGACTGGGTCCCTAGCTTTGGACCCGAGGACGTAACGTCCGTCTAAGAAATGGTTAACTCGATGATGAACGTTGGAAATAGTTTCTAGTAGTTCTTAATAAGACACAGTCACACTAAGGTCGTCTTTTCGACAGTTCCGGACCGCCCGGGAACTAAAAGACGCCTTCTACGAAAGTCCTTCAGAGTCTCAAGACCCACCTTGCAAGTCTGGTTGGTCGGTACACCCGTCCACCCAGTCTTGATCCGTGAACTTTACTATTAGTTTCCACCAATCGACTCTCGACCTCTTTCCTCGCCTCAAGACGTTTTGGTACCACATTTGAACTCTCTTCTATAGGTTCAATTTTAATTCTTCATTGTTACTACTGAACCAAAAAACTCGTTTCCTCCACACTTCACATAAAAAAAGAGGTTCCTTTCAAGTTTAATCGATTATTTATACTGACAAAACCTCGAAGGGGTCATTTCTTAGACGGACGTTACGTCCTCTGGGACCAAGGTAAGGACCCAGTCCTTCTAGTAGACCTCTTCCCTATCCGATGGGTGCGGTGATAAAAACCTGAAGGGACCACCGAGTCGACCATTTCTCAGGAGGACGTTACACCCTCTGGATCCAAGTTAGGGACTCAACCCTTCTAAGGGACTTCTTCCCTTGTCAATGGGTGAGGTCATAAGACCGGACCTCTTAAGGTACCTGACATATCAGGTACCCCAGTGTTTCTCAGGCTGACTCACTGAAACTGAAACGTGAAACTCACCACCGAGACACCATTTCTTAGGTGGAAGTCACGTCCTTGGAGTCCTCTACACCCAAACTAGGAATCCAACCCTTCTAGAGGACCTCTTCTTTACCGTTTCGTGAGGTTATAAGGACGGACCTCTTAGGGTGCCTGTCTCCTCGGACCACCCGATGTCATGTACGCCAGTGTTTCTCAACCTGTGCTGACTTCACTCAATCGTATGCAGGTGTATACCGACTAAGGTGATGTCATCACGTATTTTAAGAAAGTTAAAAATCTTATGATTCCAATTTTCTCCTCTCACTTTTTCAACCGAATTTCGAGTTGTAAGTCTTTTACTTCTAGTACCGTAGGCCAGGGTAGTGAGGTACCCTTTATCTGCCCCTTTGTCACCTTTGTCACAGTCTGAAATAAAAACCCCGAGGTTTTAGTGACGTCTACCACTGACGTCGGTACTTTAATTTTCTACGAATGAGGAACCTTCTTTTCAATACTCGTTGGATCTATCATATAAGTTTTCGTCTCTGTAATGAAACGACTAATTCCAGGTAGATCAGTTCTGATACCAAAAAGGCCATCAGTACATACCTACACTCTCAACCTGGCACTTCTTCCGACTCGCGGCTTCTTAATTACGAAAACTTGACACCACAACCTCTTCTGAGAACTCTCAGGGAACTTGACGTTCCTCTAGGTTGGTTAGGTAAGACTTCCTCTAGTTGGGACCCTAAAGAAACCTTCCTGACTACGATTTCGACTTTGAGGTCATGAAACCGGTGAAGTACACTTCTCAACTGAGTAGCCTTTTCTGAGACTACGACCCTCCCTAACCCCCGTCCTCTTCTTCCCCCGCTGGTTCCTACTCTACCGACCTACCGTAGTGACTGAGCTACTTGCGCTCAGACTCACTTGAGGCCCTCCACCACTACCTGTCCCTCCGAACCGGACGACGTTAAGTACCCCAGCGTTTCTCAACCTGTACTGACTCGCTGACTTGACTTGACTTCCAATTTAAAGTACTGTATTTTCACGGAAATAAATTTTAACAACGAGGGGGAGGGGGTTAATATGTCTTTATTCACTGAATTAAAGGTCCGCCGAGTCACCATTTCTTAGGTAGACGGTTACGTCTTCAACGTTATCTCAGCCCAAACTAGGGACCCACCTCTACTCGAGAACCTCTTCCTTTACCGTTGGGGGAGGACCCATAAGAACGGACCCTATAGGGTACCTGTCTCCTCGGACCACCCCATGTCAGGTACCACGGCGTTTTCTCAACCTACACTGATTCACTGACTTGTTGTTCCCGATGCTATTGCTTGTCGGTCTGACTCCCGGAATTTTTTAAAACCGACCACCTTTAGACTCCAGTTCCAGAGTTGTCCCTACCATATAAGGACTCCGGAGACAGGAACCGAACAATTACCGACAGAAGAGGGAAACAGAAGTACCTTCGGACCTCCCGAAGTCAGACACCCCAACTTTTCTCACCCTGTACGGAATCACTGACTTGTCTTTTTGAAGGACCCTAGAAGGGAGACGTACGGAGACGTAGGTCTTTAAAGGGGAGGAATGTTATAATTAGTATAACTTAACCTCAAATAGGAGTACTAAAGTAAAATCGGATTAATGGGAAGATTTCTGGGAAAGAGGTTTATCAGTGTAAAACTTCCTGATCCCCAATCTTGAAGTTGTATACTTAAAAACCTCTCTGTTTTAAGTCGGGTAGGTTTCCGTAGGAACCTCTCTTTGTGCCCATGGTGAAAAGGGAAACGACGCTACTACTCGTCGGTGTAGGTACCCTGTCCCACTAAGGTCCGTACCCCTTGACTCACCCACAGGGGGAGACGGGAACTGACAAGGTCAGTTCCTTCGGTGTACAGAACTATTTGACTGACTTTTAAGTCAGTTGAGAACCTAGAGTCAAAAGGGTTAGGTCAATAGTGTTATTTTAAGACTACACACGAAAACTTTTCTTTCTGACAAAATTTCAGTAATGCACTTCTATCGTTAAATTGTTGAAGTATTCGTAATTTTCGTCTCATTGTTTCGTTTGGCTTTCGTCCCACCCCATTTACATCTCAGTATTTACTTCCACACAAGTGTTCGATGCAAGTCGTTTATAGGGTCCCGAACTGGAGTCTATACGTCCACTGTGGTGGGAATACCGTCTTTCACTTCTCCTCGATTTTTCGGAGAACTTCTTTCACTTTCTCCTCTCACTTTTTCAACCGAATTTCGAGGTGTAAGTCTTTTGCTTCTAGTACCGTAGACCAGGGTAGTGAAGTACCCTTTATCTACCCCTTTGTCATCTTTGTCACAGTCTGAAATAAAAACCCCCGAGGTTTTAGTGACGTCTACCACTGACGTCGGTACTTTAATTTTCTGTGAATGAGGAACCTTCATTTCAATACTGGTTGGATCTATCATATAAGTTTTCGTCTCTGTAATGAAACGGCTAATTCCAGGTAGATCAGTTCCGATACCAAAAAGGTCACCAGTACATACCTACACTCTCAACCTGACACTTCTTTCGACTCGCGGCTTCTTAACTACGAAAACTTGACACCACAACCTCTTCTGAGAACTTCTCAAGGAACATGACGTTCCTCTAGGTTGGTCAGGTAAGACTTCCTCTAGTTGGGACCCTAAAGGAACCTTCCTTCCTACGATTTCGACTTTGAGGTCATGAAACCGGTGAAGTGCGTTTCTCAAATGAGTAACCTTTTCTGAGACTACGACCCTCCCTAACCCCCGTCCTCTTCTTCCCCTGCTGTCTCCTACTCTACCGACCTACCGTAGTGCCTGAGCTACCTGCACAGACTCACTTGAGGCCCTAGACCACTACCTGTCCCTCCGGACCGCACGACGCTAAGTACCCCAGTGTTTCTCAACCTGTGCTGACTCGCTGACTTGACCTGACAAGAGTGTCTCCCTGGTTCACTCCGATCACCCTGTGTTTCTCTTTTACACCTCTTAAGACGGGAGTTCCGTGTCCAACCCTTCTTTCTGTTTGTCTCTCAGGGTCTCGTCACTACACTCGACGGGGACTCCACACTGGACCGCGTCACCCTAACACTCGTCCTCACTTAATTCGTCTCGACCTGTCCATCCCGAGGTCCACTTACGGCGTCGTGTCCATTCCCACACCTCCGTCCTGTCCCGAACGACTCCCTTTGTGTTCACGAAAACCGGACCACACCTTTCACCCCCAACTTCCCCTTCTCCAATTGGAGTCTTGAACGTTTCTTGTAATCTGGAGTACGAATCCGTTCCCTCTGGGAAATTTCCCTACTTTCGTTCTATGAATCTTTCAGTGCTATAGCACGTCTTCCTACCTGTCCTCACCCCATGTAGACCACGTCCTACAGGAATCATACAACAACGTTCTTAAAAACACTTCTTACCCTTGCCGCACCTGATTTGACCCCATTCCTTCTTCCCAACTAATGGATTAGGTTTGGGTCAGGGAGCGACGAGACTGTCCGGTTATTAGTCCTCTACTCCACGACTCTGTCCTTTTTACTGAAATAAGTGACAGGTTCTTCTACAACCCATGTAATCTCATGGTAGAATGACCCCAGACCTACAGTCATAAAAAAATATCCTGTCTCTTCTCTTCCTCTGCTCCTTCATTTTTCTGGTAACTCACCAGACGGTACAGTCTGAGAAACACTGTGGTACCTGACAGATCGGGTGGTCCGAGGAGACAGGTACCCTAAAAGATCCGTTCTTATGACCTCACCCAACCGTAAAGGGAGAGGTCCCCTAGAAGAGGTGGGTCCCTAGTTTGAGTTCAGATAACGTAGAGGACGTGACCGTCCGTCTAAGAAATGGTGACGTTGTGGACTCTTCAGGTGCTTCCGGTAATCCGAACGTTTTATAGAGAACCGAACCGGTTGTAGTCTCTCGTTCACACAATTAAAGAAAAGACGTCGGTAAGTGTCCACCCGTTCCCGTCTCATAGAAGGGACACGACTTGGTTCTGTGAAATTGAAAGTCCATCTCACCGTCCAAGGGACTTTCTCCGGTCATACATACGGATGTCGATATCTGTCTTAGGTAGATCACTAATATTATTGTTTTCGTTCTTTTCCGTTTCCAATTTCATTTCCGGTGTCTATGTTTTATCTCAGTCCAAAACGACAAGGGACAATGGTAATCTTTCTGAAAATCCTATCTTAGTTCTCGAACTACTGAGAACTTTCACTCCTTACTTTCTTTGCCTCCTTAGATCTTACATCAGTCATCGTAAATAGATTGGTTCAAAATGATTTGAGGGTGATGTAGTATCTAATAACCGACTGATAACTCAGGCGTTACCACCTCCCCTATTTGGCCCGGGGAAGAGAGTGATTATAGTTCAGTCTACTTCTACTTTTTGTCGATTTGTGAATAAATTTCACTTCACTCTATTCACACTATCACCACCTTACAGAAAGTCTAACAAAAGAAGCACAAACGATCACGAAGGATGGTTGGTCTTTCAGGTCTTCTATCTTTTCTACGATTCAGACCAAAACCTGTACAACTCAAATTCCACCTTATGTGTCTTTTATTATGTAATAAAGGATCACGGTATATGTATATATACCCCGAAGGGTCCATCGAGTCGACCATTTCTTAAGTGGACGTTACGTCCTCTGGACCTAAACTAGGGACCCAACCCTTCTATGCGACCTCCTCCCGTATCGTTGGGTAAGGTCATAAGAACGGACCTCTTAGGGGTACCTGTCTCCTCGGACCACCCGATACCGAGTGGTCCGAATCAGCTGACTCGCTGATTCGTGTCGTGTCGTCGGATGTATTTATATGTATATACGTGTGTGTATATACGTATGTACTTATATATGTGTATGTATATATGCGTGTATAGATAGACACACACACATATATATATACATACCGTCAGTGATAAGATTTGAACCAAATCATTTTCACTTAAAAGGGTCAAATCATACATCATTCACTTCGTCTTTTTTAATGACCGTACACACCCCATGTTAAAGATAATCTTTTTTTCATCAAACATTCTTTTCGTTTTTACGTTGTATTTCATACCCCTTCGTTATGTCTAAAACCTACGTTAAAAAACGTGTCACTACTCTTTCATAAAGGTCTTTTTGTACCAAAAGTATTTCTCGACTTCCTTACAGGAACTTATCTACTCTCCAACACCCTTCCCCATCTACTTATCTCTCAAACCGGTAACGATCCTTGTCTCCACCTAATAGGTGTCATAAACTTATTTGACAGACATGGTCTGGTGGAATGGACGGAGGACTCTTTAGACCACGTCCAGTTCTTCGTTGTCAATCTTGGTCTGTACCTTGTTGTCTAACCAAGTTTTAACCCTTTCCTCATGTAATTCCGACATATAACGTTGGGACGAATAAATTGAATATACCGTTTATGTAGTACGTTTTACGGTCCGACCTACTTTGTGTTCGACCTTAGTTCTAACGGTCCTCTTTATAGTTACTGGAGTCTATGCTTCTACTATGGTGGGAACAACGTCGTTGATTTCTCCTTGATTTCTCGGAGAACTACTTTCACTTTCTCCTCTCACTTTTTCGACCGAATTTTGAGTTGTAAATTTTTTTGATTCCAACACCGTAGGCCAGGGTAGTGAAGTACCGTTTATTTACCCCTTTGTTTCCTTTATCACTGGCTGAAATATAAAAACCCGAGGTTTTAGTGACATCTACCACTGATGTCGGTACTTTCATTTTCTACGAACGAGGAACCTTCTTTTCGACACTGGTTGGATCTGTCGTATAATTTCTCGTCTTTGTAATGAAACGACTGTTTCCATTCAGATCAGTTCCGATACCAAAAAGGACACCAGTACATACCTACACTCTCAACCTGACACTTCTTCCGACTCGTGCCTTCTTAACTACGAAAACTTGACACCACAACTTTCTCTGAGAAGTCTTACGGGACCTGACGTTTCTCTAGGTTAGTCAGTTAGGATTTCCTTTAGTCAGGACTTATAAGTAACCTTTCTGACTACGACTTCGACTTCGAGGTTATCAAACCGGTGGACTACACTTGTTGACTGAGCAACCTTTTCTGGGACTACGACCCTTTTTAACTCTCCTCCTCTTCCCTTGTCGTCTCCTACTCTACCAACGTAGTGTAGTGACCGAACTATCTGTACTCAAACTCGTTCGAGGTCCTCGACTACTACCTGTCCCTTCGGACCACACGACGTCAGGTACCCCAACGTTTCTCAACCTGTACTGACTCGCTGACTTGACTTTACTCTTTTCTCATACTTTAAAAGAGGTCTTTAATATACACTTTCGGATAGTAGGTCACTAGGATATAGTCCATATATGGATTTTCTTAATTTTAGTCTTAGAGTTTCTCTATAGACCTGAGGGTCGAAGTGACGTTGAAATAAGGGACATCGATTCTACACCCTTGTCGGATTTACAGGTAACTACCTACTTACCTATTTCCTTTCCACTATCTATGTATGTCTCTTTATAATGAGTCCGAATTTTTTACATTTAGGACGACAAATTCTGTTGTATCTACATGGACCTCCTGTAATACAATCACTTTATTTGGGTAGTGTCTTCCTGTTTACGACGGACTAAGGTGAATCTATAACTTTTACTAGGGGACTATCTCTGTCTTATTTTACCACCGCCCCCTCTCCGAACGTCCCCCTTACCCCTTAAAACAAGTTGTCCATACTTCGAAACCGATGTGTTCTACTTGTTCAAGATCTCTAGACGACATGGTACACTAAACATACCGATTGTCCTGACACAACAGGCGAACCTCTGAACAACTCTCCCATCTGGGGTACAATTCACGAGATCTGTGTCTCTTCCCCACCCCCGACCCTCCTCCTCACGTCCTCTTTTGAAAACCTTCGTTACCAAAGTGTCCATATACGTACGGAGGATTCAGTGGATTTACACACATGATTTTTCTTCAGAATTTCCCTTCTGTTTTTATGACTCCCTAAAATATGTAGGGATCGAACAGCACACCCATATATAAACTCCTTGTTACAACGGGAGATCACAAGTTCGAGCAAACAAAACAAAAGTGTGATCTCTCTACCGTTCCCGAAGGGACCCCAGAGTCTGTCGTCACAGACGGACGTTACACCCTCTGGGTACAAGCTAGGGACCCAGTACTTCTAGGGGACTTCTTCCCTTACCGTTAGGTGAGGTCATAAGAACGGACCTCTTAGGGTTCCTGACTCCTCGGACCGTCGATCGATGTCAGATACCCTAGCGTTTCTCAGCCTGATTGTGTCTCTCTCCACCGTTTCCCACGTTCACACTGACGTTTCTGTATCGTTGGAACAATTAAGTCCAGAGACGCCGTAAAAACTAGTTCCAAAAATTGAACTTGTTTCTACTTTTGTAATGAGTACAAAAGAGAACGAATGAGCATTATCAGGTAATTAACCTTCTTTGGACCTTTTAAAGTCACACGTGTTACCGCATTTCGAACGTATCAGGTCTCGTCTGGAACGATACCTCAGAGTCAAGTAGGTTCCAGACCACTGTCGGTGTGGCAAGTGGATCAAAGGTCCGTAAAGATTTTACAAGACTCAAAGGGAATCGGGATGAACCATCCATAAGCTATGTGTGTGTGCACACGCGAATACATGTGTGTGTGTGTGTGTGTGCCGTGTTAAAATATGAGTCATACACATTGAACCTCAAAAATTTTCGAAACAAATAAAAGAACAATGACCGTATATTGACGAAGTGTTATAACACAATCAAAGACGACATGTTGTCTCACTTAGTCGGCACACATATGTACATAGGGGAGGGAGAACTCGGAGGGAGGGTGGGGTGGGCGGATCCAGAAATGTCTCGTGGCTCGACTCGAGGAACGGAAGATATCGTCGGAGAGTGATCGACGGGTAAAACGTGTACAATCACACATACGTAGTTAGGATTGGTGGGTCAAACAGGGTGTGACGGGGAGGGGACGACATAGGTGTAGAAAGTTTTGTCTATAGAATTTGATTTCATAAAAATTTGGAAAGGGGGTGGGGCGGAGGAGAACGAGACTCATTACTAGTCTGTGTAAAAACAAAACTTGAGTGTTCTTACGACAGAAAACCCTTTTGTTTCAGTTCTCTTACTTCAGTCCTATCATTACGATAAAAGGGGAAATATTTACCTCTTTTTACGTATACTTAATTTTTTTTTTTCTGTTGTATGGCAATCACAACCAACCATCATACACGGAGCGGAACGGAGTAAATTTTTTAAAGAGATCTTCAACCCTTGTAGGTCCCGGAGAAACCTGACACTCTTTAACACATTGTGTTTTACCTGTGATGCCTGTCCGTCTGTGTAGACCCACTCAGACCCTGAACGATCAAGAGGGACTCTACATAGATTGGAGAGACTCAGAGTTAAATACGTTTTATCCTTGTCATTAGGTAGAGGGTCTCTATATTGTAATTTACCCTATTTCACACACTTTCGCGAATCTTGTCATTTGTAGTCGTGCTTGTTTCCTCTTGCACTGTATTTTTTACGTGGTGTCTAAGAAATGCTATGACAAAACGATAGTTCATTTTATTCGATGAGATCTTGGTTTAATCTTTCTAAAAATGGAAACCTTAGTAAAAGTCGTTACTATATAGTCATATGTCAGATTTAGGGTTTCGTTTAAGACATTCGGTTTGACAGCTCGGGAGAGAGACAGAGAACGCCCGTTTCGTCAGTATTGAAACAAGAAACATGACACGGAGACTAAGAAGAGACGAGGAAGGTTTTAACGGAACTTCGATAACGGTTTCAACACTTAGTAATTATTTTAGGTCCCACTTGGGAGAAGGACATTTATAATAACGATTTTCCTGATAAATCTTTAAAGAAAACGGACAATTAAACGTTGTTAGAATTAGTTAACAAACTCTATTAGAAGGACAGTTTTGACCGGAGGACAGAACGGACAAAAACAATAAGACCCACCTGAAACTTGGTTTGAAAGGAATTGATTTTTAAAAGAAACTCATACTAGAAGTCAGTTGCACCCTGTCCTGAGGTCCGATAGTCGGACTAGACTACATTACCTGGAGAGGGGTTGTCGGAGGTAAGAACCTTGAGTACTCTTAAGGTTGTGCACTCCCTACTCTAACCTCTAGTGGGAAGAGTGGTTGGTGGTTGGAGTCTGAGGTATCGAGTCCTGAGAAAGTTAGGTTTCAATTTCCTCTGGTTGTATTTAAGTAAATTCGTCGTTTCTATTAAATAACCAAACTGTCTGTTTTTTCAGATATCATCTGTAGGAGAACCTTATAGAGTTTTTTATGAGAGTCCTAAAAGAGACCCCGAACCGTTAAACAAAATCCTCTCAGTATGTCTCATATGAAAAGTCTCAAAACAGAAGTAATCCTACGAAGTTCCAAGTCAGAGGTCCTCTCGAAACTTGGAGGACAACCCAGGGAAGGTCGAAACACGGACTTGTCAAGTAGAGGGTCTTTAGGGCACTTGTGACTAGTAACAGACCCCCCCTCCCTAGAAATCTAAAACTTACAGGATCCGTTCCGACCGATGTATTAGACGACCCGAGTCACGATTCACTTTTACGTCTTAGAGGAAAAGTTTTTTCTCCTCTTTCGTGGTAATCTCATAATTATAATTTATATTTGGAGAAGGGGAAGACACCGGAGAGAGGTGAAAAGTACCACAAAATTTAAAAGATAAATTACAGTACGAGACAACTCACACCCCTATGACTGATCCTCTCTGACACGGAAGTTTCCGCGGCTGCAGGGATCATGTAAGACATTCCGTTCACCCTTTACTTTATGTAAATAGTTGGTAAAACTGTAATGGAAAAAGGATCGTAAGGTGAAACAAAAGGCCGTCTCCAAAAGACACACAAAAGAGTTGGTATAACGACTCAGTAAACTAAGTCTCAAAGTTTCAGTATGGTCATCCAAAAGTTTTTGCAGTATAGAACAAAGGAATCTAAGAGAAAACTAGAATAAACTGGACCGAATAACTTCTCAAAAAAAAAAAAAATAGTAACAAATTAAGTTTTTGAAGAATGAGTAGTAAGAACCAGTCCCGAAACCTCTACTTCCTGTCCTCTGTCCTTGATAAAGACACAAAACCCAGCTATAACGGTAAAGAGTCGTTGTGACTCAAGGTCTGTTTACTACACTACTAGGTCATCGAAAGGGTAAAAGTTCCGGTCATGGAACATAATTTACAGTACGACATAGATTGAAAACTCTAAAGTTCGTAACTTAACTCAGAAACATCCAGACGACACTCAAAGGTTAGGGACTTCTCTTGTTGTTGTTATTTTTGTTGTTTTTGATCGTTTTTGTAGTTTCGTAGAAAAGGTATGAGTGAACTTCCTGTCACACTATTAAACTCGTAAAAAGAAATACTCACCTGAGTTTGGGTCTGGACATCTCACCTCAACTTCCCTACTCCGTTCAATCTAGAGACAGATGATAAACGGACCACAGTCCTACTGAGTCGGGTATAAGAATTTTATCCATTGATTGCTCTTGGATGACATCTCGAGTGTCTTAGGACGAGTCACGAAACACAACTGGATTAACCCTTCCTTTGAGTCTTCTCTCCCCTATGTACATATTTATACCTACTAAGTGAAACGACATGTCGTCTTTGTCGTGTTGTGACATTTTGTTGATATGAGGTTATTTTTTATTAAAATTTTATCGAGTAAAAATTAATTAACAAAATTAACCTCCGATTAATGAAATATTTAACACCACCCAAAACGGTTTGTAACTGTACTTAGTCGGTGTCCACATGTACACGGGGGGCAAGGGTTTAGGAGAAGGGCGGAGGGAGGGGTAGGGTAGGGAGACCCTACAGGGTCACGTAGTCGAAACTCGTCGGACAAAGTACGTAGTTTGAACCTAACCACTGGATAAAGTGTATACCGTTATATGTACAAAGTTGCGATAAGAGAGTTTAGTGGGGTGGGAGCGGAAAAGGTTGTCTCACGTTTTCAGATAAGAAGTATAGACACAGAGAAAACGACAGAGCGTGTATCCCAGTAGTAATGGTAGAAAGATTTAAGGTATATACACGTAATTATATGACATAACCACAAAAAGAAAGACCGAATGAAGTGAGGACATATTATCCGAGATCAAAATAGGTGGAGTAATCTTGATTAAGTTTATGTAAGAAAAATTATCGATTCATTATAAGGTAACACATATACATGGTGTCGAAAGAATAGGTAAGCAGACGACTACCTGTAGATCCAATGAAGGAACAGGATCGACAACATTTGTCACGACACTACTTGTAACCCCATGTGCACAGAGAAAGTTAATACCAAAGGAGACACACATACGGGTCGTCACCCTAACGACCCAATATACCGTCAAGATAAAGGTCAAAAAATTCCTTAGAGGTGTGACAAGAGGTATCACCGACATGATCAAACGTAAGGGTGGTTGTCACATTCTCACAAACAAGGGAAAAGAGGTGTGGGAGAGGTCGTAAATGACAAACATCTGAAAAACTATCGTCGGTAAGACTCGTCGTACTCCACCATGGAGTAACAACAAAACTAAACGTAAAGAGACTATCACTCACTTCATCTTTCTCGAGTATAAAAACGGGGTCTTCTTAAGGTCAGGGAAAACTCGAATCTGAAGATGATAAGTCAAGTGAAGGTTAACGTACGTATGCAAATATAGAGACTTTCAAGGAGTACATGGCTATTTAGGAGAGCGTTTTCGGTCGAGATAGACTACCCGATATTTAATCCTGTCAAAATTGGATGAAAACGGGATTCGAGAGTATATTGGAGTACGACTTCTACCTAAAAAATTTTTTATCTAAAATATCTGGAAACACCTTTTTAACGTACATATAAAGTAATGAAAAGGGAGAATATTAGTGTATAAAATTGGATTACAAATACATAAATAAATTAAAAAACGTATCGTCTGTTCCATTAGACATAAAACTCAAAATTTGGACAATTTTTGATCCAGGTGGATTAGTTCCGATACCAAAAAGGTCACCAGTACATACTTACACTCTCAACCTGATATTTCTTTCGACTCACGACTTCTTAACTACGAAAACTTGACACCACAACCTCTTCTGAGAACTCTCAGGGAACCTGACGTTCCTCTAGGTTGGTCAGGTAGGATTTCCTCTAGTCAGGACCCACAAGTAACCTTCCTGACTACAACTTCGACTTTGAGGTTATGAAACCGGTGAAGTACGCTTCTCGACTGAGTAACCTTTTCTGGAACTACGACCCTCCCTAACCTCCGTCCTCCTCTTCCCCTGCTGTCTCCTACTCTACCGACCTACCGTAGTGACTGAGATATCTATACCCAAACCCACCGGAGGCCCTCTACCACTACCTGTCCCTCCGGACCGCACGACACCAAGTACCCCAGTGTTTCTCAGCCTGTACTGACTCACTGACTTGACTTGACTTGACTTGGATAATTTTGAATATATATAAAAATCTATTTCTAAACGTTACTTGTAAACAATGAAAGTAATTTCTTATTAGGAACTAGAGAACGAAAGGTACATATGAGAAGTAAGACTTTCATCTCGACAAGACTTTTGTGTACACTACTAATTGTTACCACTATAGTGATGTAACTCACACTGTCTAACATACTTAGTACACTCCTCTTGGGACCCCCTTTTTCAAACCTCGGGACTCTACATCAATCTTAACGTAAGTTAGTTCTAGAAAATTATCAAAGAAAAGGACATTCTATCTTTTTAATTGTCTTAATAGTAGAAGGTTGTAACCTGGTCCGATAGCTTACCTGTGTTTTTTATTTCTATTTGTACTTAAAATAAAAAATTTTTCCGTATCGTGGTCTCTGTAGAAGTCTACTTAATTACCTTACGCGAGTCATCGAAAAGAATTTTTTTTTAGAACTTTTTATATAGGTGATGGACAAGATAACGAAATAAAAGATCCGATGATTCATATTTTGACACCCCTTTTCGGACCACTTACACTTCTACGTCTCCTCCCAGTCAAACCACCTCACTCCGAGACTACGAAGAAGACGGTACGAGGTAGGGAGACCCAAAGAAAAGTATAAGGAATTCGTCTAAGGATGAGGAGGAGTTCCTCTCAACTTCAACTCGAAGTAGTTCAGACTTGGTTTTGAATTTTTGTCTTCTTCTTATAGTCCCTTAAGTCTCTGGTCCTGTGGTAAGATCCGTTTTTTTTTTTTTCTAGAAGACTCACCCTCATTAAAGGTCCGTCCTCCGTTTTCAAGAAACCGTCGACAGGAATGTTGACCTAAAATCAAAATGAATACTTAAAAACCTAGTGTCTATGAAATTTGTCATCTAGGTCAACGCTAACTTAATTATTTGATAATTATACGTTTCTCCAGAAGGGTCCACCGCGATCACCATTCCTTGGACGGATGTTTTGCCCTCTATGTATTCTCTGTGTCCATACCAGGGACCCAACCCTTCTACGGGACCTCTTCCTTTACCGTTGTGGGATGTCATAAGAACGGACCTTTTAGGGTACCTAACTCCGTGGACCACCCGACGTCAGGTATCCTAGTGTTTCTCAACCTGTGTTACCTTCGTTAAATCGTGTCGTACACGTTTCTCCAGTCGGGAACTTCAAGTCCACTCACTAATCGTAGGAGAATCCAGTCGAGACCAGAGAGATTTCTCCTCAAAGTCTACAGTGGGTCCTATGGGTCGAAAAATCGGGAAGACAGGTCTGAACATTTTGGGTTCTTTTACGAAGAGTTGAGTTTCTACTGACGTCGAGTCCGACGACAAACACCGGAAAACTTATTACACCTTTTCCGTAACGATGTTAAAGACCGTACACCCTTTTTTACATTCGAAGGGAAGGTTCTCTGAAGAAAGTTTTCCTTACCTTAAGTCCAGGTTTAGGTTTTTATCATTCTCCGAGGTCTTTTTTCATCTAAAAGGGTGTGGAAAAGACAAAACCAATTTTTATTGAGAACGTAATAACTCCTACCCAACGTAAAATAACGACCGTTTATGAGATGTCTTTTTAAAGAAAAACTTTGGTGTCTTCCTAGTTTTGTTTTGAACTCGAAGGGACCTTCGAGTCTACCATTTCTTAGGTGGACGTCACGACCTCTGGGTCTAAGTTAGGGACCCAGTCTTTCTAGACGTTTTCTTCCCTTACCGTTGGGTGAGGTCATAAGAACGGACCTCTTAAGGTACCTGTCTCCTCCGACCACCCGATGTCGGGTACTCTAGCGTTTCTCAACCTGTGTTGACTCGCTGATTGTGATCAAATTTTTATATACTTTATCTAGCGGTCAGGTCCAAGTTACGTACTCTGTCCCACGAGTCCCGACCACGTGACCCTACTGGGACTCCCTACCCTACCCCTCCCTCCACCGTCCCCCCAAGTCCTACCCCTTGTGTACATCTGGGTACCGACTAAGTACAGTTACATACCGTTTTGGGTGATGTTATAACATTTAATTGATCAGAGGTTAATTTTTTTTTTTTTCTCACAGACACAAAGGACGGTAGACACAAAATACCAGATATGATACTACCAGAATATAATGTCCCCTGTAAACCGATACAGACCTCTGTGAAAACCGACAGTACTGGCCCTCTTTCATCACGACCGAAAATCACCTATCTCCTGTCCCTCTTACGATTTGTGGGACGTTTCGTATCCTCGGACGGGGTTGTTTTATAGGTGGGGTTTATCGTTTCCACGAAGACGACTCTTTGGGATCAGAGAACCTGTACAAAAGAAGGTAGAGGACGTGTGGGAATCTTATCGGTTGAGTCACTGATGTATAACTTTATCTACTACGGTTAACGGTGACGATTACCCGAATGATAAATAATAGTTAAACGGATTTTCATTACAATCTATTATTGCATATAAACAAATTGGTGAATAGGAAAGAAAATTTTCAGAAAATCTTTCAAATATTAGTCTTTATTATTTCTTTTGTATTAAAGTATACAACAAATTTTAGGTTTACTAGGAACACTTATATACTTGGTTTCGGGTTAATTTTATTCGAGATTCTACAATAGATCGTAAAATCTCCGACAATGACTATTAATACAACATAACTAGTAATAACCTTTATTGTCGTATTTCACATTCAACCACCGGTAACCGTGGTAACCAAAACATACCAACGGAACAAACAAGACTTATAAGTAATCTTCCTGACTACGACTTCGACTTTGAGGTTATGAAACCGATTGACTACGCTTGTTGGCTGAGTAGACTTTTCTGGGACTACGACCCTTTCTAACTTCCGTCCTCCTCTTCCCTAGCTATCTCCTACTCTACCAACCTACCGTAGTGACTGAGTCACCTGTACTCAAACTCATTCGAGACCCTCTACCACTACCTGTCCCTCCGGACCTCACGACGTCAGGTACCCCAACGTTTCTCAACCCGTGCTGACTCGTCGACTTGACTTGAACAAACAACCACCTCCCGTTCCGACACCACCCCTCAGTCCCATCCTACTCTGTATCGGTGTTCATCCTTTAAAATAAAGACCAGAGTACAATGAATTTTATAAGGTGACTTATAACGTAAAATGAAGGGTTACATTTCTTTTGTGAAATTCAACGAATAGTAACCTTTTTTAACTACTAGTAGTTTTAACTACTAGTTCCACTGGGGACGAACACGACCCCGAACCTCATAGACTTGTACAATCACACGTGAGGAACCCCCCCACCACGCCTTGAGTACAATCAAACTCTTCGTATTAATGTTCCCCCCTTCTATTGTGTTCTTTTCTGTCTCCCTTTCCTGTAGTCCGTGGGTCTTTCCGTCGGGTAACAGAAGGTTTCCTCCACAGGGAGTGACACCTCTTTGAAATGTAGTAATTGGATCTATAAAATAGTAGTCACGACATATCTACCTCTTCAGAACTCCGATGACATTCTTGTACTGACTTTTGGTCTCCGTCCTCCGAATTCAGGTTTAGGACTCTTGTGGTCTCTTGAGGACTGAGGTCCCTTGTAATTAGTTATCCTCGAGTAGTTTACGGAGGTATGGATGTGACTTTGGTTCGTGGTGGGTTCCCGGTTGTTCAAGGTCTGTTTCTGTATGGTACGTTTAAGAGGTCGTTATGTCCTTGGATCGGAACTCGAAGTTATATGTCCGACGGGTTTCAGTGAGGTTTGGGTGACTGTAGAGTTTTGAGTAATGGCCTGTGAAGTCACGTGAGGTCTCTCTTCTTTAGGTCGAGGTGGGTGGTCTTGTGGCTGTGTTCGAAGGGATTGGTTCTTTGGAACTATTCGGTGGGCATGTTGGGGGTGGGTGTCACCTCTTTGAGGTGTTATTTCTCCTTGGTGTTTGACGATCTTATGTCTTTCCGGTGGGTTTTGTGTCGTTATATTCGTTCTACTTCTCTGTCTCCTTATGGGTCGTCCATTTCCTTGTTCTATTTACGGGTGGTTTGGTTTGTTTTCTCCTTTTCTATACCTTAGATGGACTATTTCTTAAGGTTTGTTACTATCACTTTTACTAGGTTTTAGAACTTTTGTATTGCCTCAATGTCTATTTATCGGACCTCTGTTTCTAGCTCTTCCACGTTCTTTACAAATTGTTCCTGGATCTTCTTTATTTTTTTCTCAACTATATATTACTTATTTCGTCATTTACTCTTGTTTTTGTGAGACCTCCCTTGGTTGTCATCTTATTGCCTCCGTCCTCTATCCTAATCACTCCATCTTCTGTCTTACCATCTTTATTTACTTTGGTTGTCCTTTTTTCTTTTTTCTTACTTGTCTTTACTCCCGTTGGAGTCTCTGGAGACCCTGTTACAATTTACGGGGTTGTAAGTTTAGTATCCTCAGGGACACTAAACTTCTTCTGCTTTCTTTCCGGTACTCTTTTATAAACTCCTCTATTATCAACTTTTGAAGGGATTTTACCCCTTCCTTTATCAGTGTTCAGGTTCTTTGGGTCTCTCACGGTTTGTCCTAGTTGGGTTCCGCTTTGTGGGGTTGTGTATAATTAGTTTAATTGTTTCTAGTTTGTGTTTCTTGTTTATAATTTTCGTCGTTCCCTTTTTGTTGTTTATTGTGTGTTCCCCTAAGGGTATTCCTATTGTCGACTAGAAGGTTATCTTTGGGAAGTCCGGTCCTCCCTTACCGTTCTGTATGAATTTCACTACTTTCTTTTATTGGATGTCGAGTCTAATGACATGGGTCGTTCCTAGAGTAAGTTTATACTTCCTCTTTAGTTTTCCAAATGTCTGTTCGTTTTCGACTCTCTTAAATTGTGGTGGTTTGGTTGAGAGGTTGTTTACGATTTCCTAGAAGAGATCTGTCCTTTGTGTTTTTCCCACATATTTGAGTTTGGGTTTTGTTATTTCATTTACCGTTACCCTAGTATGAATAGTTATTAATGGAATTTCACTGACCCAACTTACGGGGTTGGTTTTCTGTTTCTGACCGATTTACCTATGTTTTTGTTTTGGGGATATATACAACAAATGTTCTCTGGGTAGAGTTTTGTTCCCTGTGTATGTCTGACTTTCACTTCCCGACCTTTTTCTATAGGGTGCGTTTATCTCTGGTTTTCTTTCGTCCTCATCGTTATGAGTATAGTCTGTTTTATCTGAAATTTTGTTTCAGACACTTTTCTCTGTTTCTTCCTGTGATGTATTACTAGTTTCCTAGTTAGTTTCTTCTTATATATTGTTAATATTTATATACACGTGGGTTGTATGCCTCGTGGCGTTATACATTATGTTTACGATTGTTCATACTTTCCCCTTTAATTATTATTGTGTTATTATCGTCCTCTGAAATTATGAGGGAGTGTGGATACCTATCTAGTTGATTTGTCTTTTAATTGTTCCTTTGTGTTTGCAATTTACTATGTTATCTGGTCAATCTGGATTAACCATAGATATCCTGTAAAGAGGGGGTTTGTTACTTAAAGTGGAAAAAGAGTTCATGTGTACCTTGGAAGAGGTCCTATCTAGTGTAGGACCCGGTATTTAGATCGGAACCATTTAAGTTTTTTTAACTTTAGTAAGGTTCGTAGTAAAGACTGGTGTTCCATCATTCTAATCTACAGTTAATGTCCTCTTTTCCCGAAGGAACCACCGAGTCTACCATTTTGCAGACAGACGTTACGTCCTCTGGGCCCAAGCTAGGGACACAACCCTTCTAAGGGACCTCTTCCTTTACCGTTGGGTGAGGTCATGAGAACGGACCTTTTAGGGTACCTCCTTCCTCGGACCATCCGATCTCAGGTACCCCAGTGTTTCTCAGTCTGTACTGACTCACTGAAGTGAAGTGTCCTCTTTTTCATAATATTTAAGGTCGTCTACCTCCGACTTGTTGTGCGACGACTTATTGGTTGTTTAGTGTCTTCTTTATTCTTTAGTTTTATACGTATATTTACTTACTTTTAATTTTGTGTTGTTGGGGTTTGGACACCCTGTGACATTTTCGTCACGATTCCCCTTCCAAGTATCGTCATATCCGAATGGAGTTCTTTGTTCTTTTTTCATTTTATTTATTGGATTGAGATGTGGATTTCGTTGATCTTTTACTTCTTCACTTCTTAGGGTCCCAATCATCTTCCTTTCTTTAGAATTTTTAATCCCGTCTTTATTTACGTTTTCTTTATTTTCTCTGGTATCGTTTTTAGTTGTTTCGGTTTTAGACCAAGAAACTCTCCTATTTATTTTAACTATTTGGTAATCGGTCTGAGTAGTTCTTTGTTTCCCTCTGTTTAGTTTAGTTGTTTTAATCTTTACTTTTACCTCTCTAGTGTTGTCTGTTGTGTCTTTATATTTCCTAGTATTCTCTGATGATAGTCGTTGATATACGGTTATTTTACCTGTCGAACCTTCTTTACCTGTGTAGAATCTTTTCATGTTGAAAGGTTTTGACTTGGTCCTTCTTTATCTTTTAGATTTGTCTGGGTAGTGTTCGTACCTTTAACTTTGACATTAGTCTTTAGAAGGTCGTTTGTTTTCGGATCCTGGTCTACCGAAGTGTCCACTTAAGATCGTTTTTAAATCTCTTCTCGATTGTAGATTGGATGATTTTGAGAAGGTCTTTTGACGTCTCCTTCCATTTGAAGGTTTGAGTAAGATACTCCGGTGGTAGTGGGATTATGGTTTTGGACTGTTTCTACGGTGTTTCTTTCTTTTGATGTCCGGTTATAGTGACTACTTGTATCCACGTTTTTAGGAATTGTTTTAAGATCGTTTGTCTTGGGTTGTTGTATAATTTTTCTAGTATGTGGTACTGGTTCACCCGAAATAGGGTCCCTACGTTCCTAAGAAGTTATAGGCGTTTAGTTAGTTACATTATGTAGTGTAATTGTTTAACTTTTTATTTTCGGTATACTAATAGAGTTATCTACGTCTCTTTCGGAAACTGTTTTAAGTTGTAGGTAAATACTATTTTTCGTCCTTATCTTCTTGTATGGAGTTGTATTATTTTCGATATGTACTGTTTGGGTGTCGTTTGAAATAGGAGTTACCACTTTTTAACTTTCGTAAAGGGGATTTCAGTCCTTGTTCTGTTCCCACGGGTGAAAATGGTGATGATAAGTTGTGTCAAAACCTTCAAAACCAGTGTCGTTAGTCTCGTCTTTTTCTTTATTTTCCTTAGGTTTAACCTTTTCTTCTTATTTGAGAGTGACAAACGTCTACTGTACTAGGAGATGTATCTTTTGGGATTTCTACGGTGGTCTTTTAATGATCTCGATTAGTTACTTATGTCATTTCAACGTCCTATATTTTAGTTGTGTGTCTTTAGGAAACGTAAGGATATGTGATCATTACTCTTTTGTCTTTCTCCTTAATTCCTTTGTTAAGGTAAGTGGTAACGTTTCTTTTCTTATTTTATGAATCCTTATATATATGGATTTCTTTGTTTTCTGGATATATATCTTTTGATATTTTGTGACCACTTTCTTTAGTTTCTCCTGTGCTTATCTACCCCTTTATATGGCACAAGTACCCGGTCTTCTTAGTTATATCACTTTTACTCATATGATGGGTTTCTTTAGAATTAAAGTTGCGTTAGGGATAGTTCGATGGTCGTCATAAAAAGTGTCTTGATCTAGTTTATTAAAGTCTTAAACATACCTTTATGTTTTTTGGAGTTTATCGGTTTCGTTAGAACTCTTTCTTCTTACCTTGACCTCCTTAGTTGGACGGACTGAAGTCCGAGATGATGTTTCGGTGTCAGTAGTTCTCTCATATCATGACCGTGTTTCTGTCTTTATAACTAGTTACCTTGTTTTATCTTTGGGGTCTCTATTTAGGTCCGTGGATACCAGTGGAATAGAAACTGTTTCCTCCGTTCTTATATGTTACCTCTTTTCTGTTAGAGAAATTGTTCACTACGACCCTTTTGACCAGTTACTGAACATTTTTTTACTTTGATCTTGTGAAAGATTGTGGTATGTGTTTTTATTTGAGTTTTACCTAATTTCTAAATTTGTATTCCGGTCTTTGATATTTTGAGGATCTCCTTCTGTATCCATTTTGTGAGAGGTTGTATTTAGTGTCGTCCTAGGAGATACTGGGTGGAGGATCTTATAACCTTTATTTTCGTTTTTATTTGTTTACCCTGGATTAATTTTAATTTGCGAAAACGTGTTGTTTCCTTTGATATCATCCAGTCAGCGAGTCAACACATGCTGGGAAACTCTGGGGTACCTGACGTCCTGTAGTCCGAAGGGACAGGTAGTGCTTGAGGACCTCGAATAAGTTGAAATACAGGTAGCGTAGCTACTACGGTAGGTTGGTAGAGTAGGAGATAGTAGGGGAAGAGGAGGACGGAAGTCAGAAAGGGTCGTAGTCCCAGAAGAGGGTTACTCAGTCAAGAAGTGTAGTCCACCGGTTTCATAACCTTGAAGTAGAAGTCGTAGTCAGGAAGGTTACCTATAAGTCCCAACTAAAGGAAATCCTAACTGTGCAAACTAGAGGAATGTCAGGTTCCTTGAGCGATCTCAGAAGAGCTTGTGGTGTCAGGTTTTTGTAGTTAAGAAGTCACCAGTCGAAAGAAATACCAGGTTGAGAGTGTAAATATGTACTAATGACCTTTTTGGTATCGAAACGGACCTCCCCGGAAACAGGTGTTCCATTACAGAGACGAAAAATTATACGGCAGATACAAACAGTATCGAAAAGAATGTTCCTCGTTCGTAGAAAATTAAAGTACCGACGTCAGTGGTAGGTGTCACTAAAACCTCGGGTTCTTTTATTTTAGACAGTGACAAAGTTAAAAAGAAGTAGACAAACGGTACTTCTCTACCCTGACCTACGGTACTAGAAGCAAAAAACTTACAACTCAAAATTCGGTTGAAAAAAGTGAGAAGAGAAAGTGAAAGTAGTTCTACGAGAATCAAGGAAACGAAAGACGGTATTCCCACCACAGTATACGTACATACTTAAATAACTATAAAGAGGACCGTTAGAACCAAGGTCGAACACGAAGTAGGTCGGACCGTAAAGAATACTACATGAGACGTATATTCAATTTCTTCGTCCCACTGCCATACGTAGGAACTACATGAGGAAAGAGTTAAACCTTGGTCACACAACAAGGACCAGACCAAGATTGACAACGAAGAACTGGACGTATGTCTAAAGAGTCCTCCGTCCACTCACTCACTTTTAGCGAGTCGGTACAGGTTGAGAAACACTAGGGTACCTGATATCTCAAGTGCCTTAAGAGGTCCGGTCTTATGACCTCACCCGTCGGAAAAGGAAGAGGTCCCCTGGAAGGGTTGAGTCCCTTGATATTCGTTCCACTTTTGTGTCGGAAGTCTTACCCTCTTTTAGTATCGTTTGTTTCGTTGACTGTTTCTTAATTAGAGTTTTTATATGTTCGTTGAAGACGTCGAGTTAAGGTCTTTTTATTTGTTGGGTTAGTTTTTTACCCGGTTTCTTGATTTGTCTGTAAAGAGGTTTCCTCTGTATGTCTACCGATTGTTTGTCTACCTTTCTACGAGTTGTAGTGAGTAATAAGTGAAGTCAAGTCAGCGAGTCAGTAGAGGCTGAGAAACGCTGGGGTAATTAGCGACGTGCGGTCCGGAGGGACAGGTAGTGGTTGAGGACCTCAAGTGAGATTGAGTACAGGTAACTCAGCCACTCCGGTGGGTCGGTAGAGTAGGAGACAGTGGGGGAAAAGGAGGACGGGGGTTAGGGAGGGTCGTAGTCTTAGAAAAGGTCACTCAGTTGAGAAGTGTACTCCACCGGTTTCATAACCTCAAAGTCGAAATCGTAGTCAGGAAGGTCACTTGTGGGTCCTGACTAGAGGAAATCCTACCTGACCAACCTAGAGGAACGTCAGGTTCCCTGAGACTTCTCAGAAAAGGTTGTGGTGTCAAGTTTTCATATTTAAGACGTCGTGAGTCGAAAGAAGTGTCAGGTTGAGAGTGTAGGTATGTACTAGGGGTCTTTTTGGTACCGGAACTGATTTGTCTGGAAACAACCGTTTCATTATAGAGACGAAAACTTATACGATAGATCCAACCGGTATTGAAAGGAAGGTTCCTCATTCGCAGAAAATTAAAGTACCGACGTTAGTGGTAGGTGTCACTAAAACCTCGGGTTTTTTGGTTTCAGACTGTGACAAAGATGACAAAGGGGTAGATAAAGGGTACTTCACTTCCCTGACCTACGGTACTAGAAACAAAAGACTTACAACTCGAAGTTCGGTTGAAAAAGTGAGAGGAGAAAGTAGTTCTCCGAAAAATCAAGGAGAAGTGAAAGACGGTATTCCCACCTCAGTAGAAGTATAGACTCCAATAACTATAAAGAAGGTCGTTAGAACTAAGGTTAGATGAGTAATAATCTCTTTACGTTTAGTTTTGGTGTTACTTCATGGTAAAGTACGGTCAGTCTTACCGACGATAGGTTTTCAGATGTTCGTTATTTACGACCTCTCCCACACCTCTTTTCCCTTGGGAGAATGTGACAACCACCCTTACGTTTGATCATGTCGGTGATACCTCTTGTCATACCTCTAAGGAGTTTTTTGACCTTTATCTTCACGGTATACTGGGTCGTTAGGGTGACGACCCGTACGTATGACTTCTCTGGTCTTAACTTTCTTTGTGTACATGGAGTTACAAGTAGTATCGTGACAAATATTATCGGTCCTGTACCTTCGTTGGATCTACAGGTAGTCGTCTACTTACCTATTCTTTCGACACCATGTATATGTGTACCTTATAATGAGTCGGTACTTTTTCTTATGTGAACTTAGTCAAGATTACTTCACCTACTTTGATCTCGGATAATATGTCCTCACTTCATTCGGTCTTTCTTTTTGTGGTTATGTCATATGATTGTGTATAAATACCTTAAATCTTCTACCATTACTATTGGGACATACACTCTGTCGTTTTCTCTACGTCTACATATCTTTTCAGAAAACCTGAAACACCCTCTTCCACTCCCACCCTACCAAACCCTCTTATCGTAGTTTTGTACATATAATAGTATACACTTTGCCTAGTGGTCAGGTCCAAACTACGTACTATGTCCTACGAACCTCGACCACGTGACCCTACTGGGACTCCCTACCCTACCCCTCCCTGCACCCTCCCCCCAAGTCCTACCCCTTGTGTACATGTGGGCACCACCTAAGTACAGTTATATACCGTTTTGGTTATGTTATAACATTTCATTAATCGGAGTTTTTTTTTTTTTTTCCGTCTCCTGAACCTAAGATCAGGGTCGAAGGTGTAATGAACAAAACACTGATATTCCTTCTAAAGTAGGTAAGTAAATAGATAAATAAGTCGGTTACGAACAATGAACAGACGTTCCGTGGTCCATGATACTTAGTCTCCATTTGTCCCAGGGGTAAAAGAGACCTTCCTGTTTTGTCGTTGTTTTTGTCTTTGTGGTTACTCTTCCTCGTAAATAACTTGTAAAAGACACGGAACTAATAATATTCCCGAGATACATATAACAATCAAGTAAATTAAGAGTGGTTGAAAAACGATAACAACCACGTTATATGGACTCGTGTTTCGACCATTTTCTAGACTCTAAGATTAGGTCCGGTCGTCTGAGTCTGTCTCGGGTCTTACGATTGTGAGATATGAAGTGATGCAGAGTTATTTATTAATTCACTTCCTAACGTTCTTTCCTTGACACCACAACCTCTTCTGAGTACTCTCAGGGAACCTGACGTTCCTCTAGTTTGGTCAGGTGGGATTTCCTTTAGTCACGACTTATAAGTAACCTTTCTAACTACGACTTCCAGGTTAGGAAACCTGTGGATTACGCTTCTCGACTACGTAACCTTTTATGAGACTACGACCCTTTCTGACTTCCGTCCTCCTTTTACCTGTTGTCTCCTACTCTACCAACCTACCGTAGTGGTCGAGCTACCTACTCAAACTCGTTCGAGACCCCTTACCAGTTCCTGTCCTTTCGGACCACACGACGTCAGGTACCCCAGAGTTTCTCAACCCATGCTAACTCGTTGACTTGTTGTCGTTGTTTATCACTATCAATGTGATACTTTTTATCTCCTACGGTGCCCTGGTAATGTTACCCCCTTCCCAATCCTTTCCGGAAGGCCTTTTTCACTTTAAATAAGACTATGACCTCCTGTCATAGTGAAGAGACTATGACCTCTTCACTCGGTTACCACCTCTCACAGGATCAACTACGACTCCCATTACGTACCGTTCCAGAACCCACCTCACTCCACACCAGACTCCTTGTCTTTCTTCAAATCGTACGGATTTCAGACGTGTACGATATTTAACTCCTCCCCTTCTTCAGTCACCCACCCCACCCCCCTCCCTTACATAGTATTTCCTGTAAACTTCTAAAAAAGTACTGCCCACCCCAAGGGACCACTGAGTCACCATTTCTTAGACGGACGGTTACGTCCTCTTAGTTAGGGCCTCAGACCTTCTAACGGGTCACTTCCTTTACCGTTGGGAGAGGTGATAAGAACGGACCCTTTAGGGTACCTGTCTCCTCCGACCGTCCGATGTCAGGTACCCCAGCGTCTCAGTCTGTGTTGAATCGTTGATTTGTTGTTGTACCTCCAATCACCCGTCAATCCCCTCGGAAGAACTTTTGTGCACTGTGTCAAGTGAAAAAAGTTCATTCAGTAAGGACAACGTTACACCTCTCATTCACCCTCTTATTTGTACTCCAGTCAATCTTCACCAACGAACAGGTACACGCTAAACTACCACTAGACAGATCCCGTCCGAAGAGACCACTGAGTCTACCATTTTTTGGACGGACATTCCGTTCTCTGGACCCAACCTAGGGACCCAACCCTTCTAGGAGACCTCTTCCTTCACCGACGGGTGAGGCCATAGGAACAGACCTCTTAAGGTACCTGTCTCCCTGGACCCCCCGATGTCAAGTACCCCAATGTTTCTCAACCTGTACTGACTCGTCTATTGTGAAAGTGAAAGACCTATCCTGTCAAGAGTTCCTGTCTTCATTCATACCCTACATCACTCACACTGGTTACAATGTTCTTTCCTTTATTTCAGTCCTATTTCTTGGTCTCCTACTTCACTATTCTCACTCTTCCACTGGACACTTGTCTTCATACTTACTGACAGAGAGACTCCTTCCCGTGACTGACTGAAGACGTCTCGCTAAGTGAGACAGGTGGACTACTAATTCTCTACCGGGTACTCGCACCGACTCTCCTCGATGGGGTGTTGGTTCCATTCTGTTTGGGTTCATTCTGTCATCCGTGACTCTCTTCCGTAGTCTCCCGTCTGTCTGACTTTGGTTTTAGTGTCTGGTGATCGGTTAGACTAGTGTGCCTGGTGTCAGAACAGATTGAGTTACTTTGATTCGGTACTACACGTCCCGGTAGGTTCTACCGGCCCAGTACCACCTCTACAGACTGTCTCACACCAAGGTGACCTCTTCCCTTACTGTTTGGTGAAGTCATAAGAACGGAGCTCTTGGGGTACTTGTCATACTTTTCCGTTTGTCTATCCTGTAACTTTCTACTTGAGCGGTCCAGTTACCCACGAGTTATACGATGACCTCTAGTCACCTCTTTATTGAAGTCTTTCTTACTTCCCCACCTCGGTTTCGTTTTCGTTGTGGGTCAACACCTACCTTGACCATTATCTACGTTCTAAGTTACGACATTTCTCGTTATAACGTATCCTTAGACTTTACAGTCCAGGTACTTAGTTCCGTTTAATCTTCACCAGTTTTTCCTCTACCGTTCTCACTTGTAACTATAAGATCCTTAGTCGCTTGATTCTACATGACGTTACCCACTTAGATTGAGTCTACTGGTAATATAGATGTAATATAGATTCCCGTCCTTAGGGAATCTTCTTTACCTCATCGGTAGTATCAGTTGTTTTCTCAGACTTTACGTCATGAACCTACGTTAGAGTTTTTGCTGTCTTACTAGAGACAAGCAAAGGTTCCGTTTGGTAAGTTATAGTACCATTAGGTTCAGATACAGGACTGGTCATTGCGACTTCTTCGACTTCAACTTACCATGATACCTCTGGATGTTCTGGAAAATCTTGATTGTGGGTGTTTTCTAACAGGAAAAGTAATATCCCCTGACCTTATGTTTTCATCCTTCAGTTCTTTGTGGACCTCATTGTCCGTTTAAAACGGAACCTCATGTCTTCCTTCGTCCCGTTTCCGATGTTTCAAGACGGTCCTCTTGCGTCACCAGTATCGTTTGTGGGAGAAGGTTGTTGTGTTCTCTTCCGACATGTGTACCTGTAGTGGTCTACCAGTTTTGGTTTTAGTCTAACTAATATAGGAAACGTCGGTTTCTACCTCTTCGAGATATATCAGTCCTTTTTTTTCCGACCCTCAACTGACACCTAGTCTAGTACTCGAGGAATAACGGTTTAAGTCTGAATTTAACTTCTTTCACCCCTTTTGGTGATCTGGTAAGTCCATACTGGATTTAGTTTAGGGAATACTGATATGTCACCTTCACTCTTTATCTAAATTCCCGGATCTAGATTATCTGTCTCACGAACTACTTGATACCTACCTCCAAACACTGTAACATGTCCTCTGTCCCTCGTTCTGTTAGGGGTTCTTTTTCTTTACGTTTTTTCGTTTTACCGACAGAGAGGCTCCTTCGGAATGTTTATCGACACTTTTCTTCTCTTCACTTTTCTCGTCTTTTTTTTTCTATATGGGTAAACTTACGTCTCAAGGTTTCTTATCGTTCTTCTCTATTTTTTCGGAAGGAGTCGTTAGTTACGTTTCTTTATCTCCATTTGTTATCTTACCCTTTCTGATCTCTAGAGAAGTTCTTTTAATCTCTATGGTTCCCTTGTAAAGTACTTTTCTACCCGAGTTATTTCCTGTCTTTAGCATACCTGTGTTGTCTTCGTCTTCTATAATTCTTCTCCACCGTTCTTATGTGTCTTCTTGACATGTTTTTTCTAGAAGTACTGGGTCTTTTAGTATTTCCACACTAGTGAGTATGAGTGGATCTCGGTCTATAGGACCTTACACTTCAGTCCACTCGGAATCCTTCGTAGTGACACTTGTTTCGATCACCTCCACTACCTTAAGGTAAACTCTATAAAGTTTAGTACTTTCTCCTACTACACTTTCACGACGTGAGTTATACGGTCGTTTAAACCTTTTGAGTCGTCACCGGTGTCCTGACCTTTTCTAGTCAAAAGTAAGGTTAGGGTTTCTTTCCATTACGGTTTCTTACGAGTTTGATGGTGTGTTAATGTGAGTAGAGTGTGCGATCGTTTCATTACGAGTTTTAAGAGGTTCGGTCCGAAGTCGTTATACACTTGACACTTGAAGGTCTACAAGTTCGACCAAAATCTTTTCCGTCTCCTTGGTCTCTAGTTTAACGGTTTTAGACGACCTAGTACCTTTTTCGTTCTCTCAAGGTCTTTTTGTAGATAAAGACGAAATAACTGATACGGGTTCAGAAACTGACACACCTAGTGTTATTTGACACCTTTTAAGACTTTCTCTGCCGTATGGTCTGGTGGACTGGACGGAGAACTCTTTGGACATATGTCCAGTCCTTAGTTGTCAATCTGGACCTGTACCTTGTTGTCTGACCAAGGTTTATCCTTTTCCACACATAGTTCCGACATATAACAGTGAGACGAATAAATTGAATATACGTCTCATGTAGTACTCTTTGCGAACCGACCTACTTCGTGTTCTATATTAGTTCTAACGGTCCTCTTTATAGTCATTGGAGTCTATACGTCTACTATGGTGGGAATACTGTCTTTCACTTCTTCTTGACTTCTCGGAGAACTACTCTCACTTTCTCCTCTTACTTTTTCAACTAAATTCCGAGTTGTAAGTCTTTTACTTCTAGTACCGTAGACCGGGGTAGTGAAATACCCTTTATCTACCCCTTTGTCACCTTTGTCACAGTCTGAAATAAAAAGACCCAAGGTTTTAGTGACAACTACCACTGACGTCGGTACTTTAATTTTCTGCGAATGAGGAACCTTCCTTTCAATACCGGTTGGATCTGTCGTATAATTTTTCGTCTTTATAATGAAACGGTTGTTTACAGGTAGATCAGTTCCGATACCAAAAAGACCACCAGCACATACCTACACTCTCAACCTGATCTTTCTTTCGATTCACGACTTCTTAACTATGAAAACTTCACACTACAACCTCTTCTGAGAACTCTCAGGGAACCTGACGTTCCTCTGGGTTGGTTAGGTAGGATTTCCTTTAGTTAGGACCCACAAGTAACCTTCCTGACTACGATTTCGACTGTGAGGTTATGAGACCCGTAGAGTACGTCTCTCAACTGAGTAAACTTTTCTGGGACTACGACCCTTTCTAACTCCCGGTCTCATCTTCCCCTTCTGTCTCCTACTTTACCAACCTACCGTAGTCGTTGTGTTACCTGTACCCAAACCCACCTGAGGTCCTCGTCCATAACATGTCCCTCCGGACCACACGACGACAAGTACCCCAGCGTTACTCAACCTGTACTGACTATTTGACTTTACTTGACTTGACTTGAACGTCCCCTACGGGAAAACACCTTTAAATGGACTCTGTGTTTATAGAGTGGTAGTATACATTTAAAGGGGGTCTAAAAGAACGGTCAGTAGAAGGTTCGAACCTTCAAGGGTCTTGAAAGAGTTGAAGGTTCGGGGTCCGGTAGGTCGATTTGGTAAGTATTGGGGTACTTACTCGGATCTCGGTGTGGAGACCGGCAGAAAGTAAGTAGTGACACCTGTACACGACGAGTCTCCAGACGGACGACCTCCTAAAAAGACGTGGAACTGGAAGTCACAACAGGGACCCATCCCAACATCACAACGTCGTAAGGTGAAGGACGACCCCGACCACGTAGATTGAGTTCAAGAGGAAGAAATTGGTCAACCAGTACCCTCGTAGGATCCTCCGGTAAGTGTATCTAACTCTGTCCTCCGTTAAGGTTTTCTTCAAGTACTATTTCCTCAGTCTCGTGGACGAATAGTAGTCCTTCTTTGACTAATCTAAAAGATCAAAAAGATTGACCTAAAAGCTTGAGTACGATCATCGGAAGTATAAAATCTGAAAATAGAGTACGAAAGAAACGTCTGTAGACTCCCTTAAACAGTCGAGAGAGGAGGTCGAATCATTAAATAAGGAGTCCCCATGGATAAAACTATAAACTTTAAAAATAAAATTATTAGTACGAGAAAACAAAGGTCCTATAGATTAACCAAGAAACAGTCTTATTGAGTAAAAACAAAGTATTTACTCTAGCGGAGAGAATCTTGAGACTCCAATAGTTAATATGAAGTAAATTTCAGAAGAGAAAGGATCTCCCCACCCTACCCCTCCCTCCACTCCCCCTCCGAGTTCTCCCTCGCCTGGATACATAGGGAGAACGACTAAGTACAACTCCAAACCGTCTATGGTTGTGTGGTAACATCTCTTTAATAGGAAGTTAATTTTTATTTATTTATATCAAATTTTTCAGGAAAGAAAAAACAAGGTGACACGTACGAAAGAACAGACAATAGAAAACACGGAGAGATAGTTTCATAATCAAAAGAAATTTATAAAAGACAAGAACGAGAACATGAGTAATTTTTTTTAGACTCTAAGGGAAAACTGTGTACACTAACACTAAGACAAGTTCTCTCGGACAGAGGTCCTCCTCCACTATCCTTCATGAAGGACCAACTCGTAGACTAACGAGACAGAAAACCCAAACCTCGAAGGACAAAGAGGATAAATAGTCTACAATGGTAATCACAGTTGTCATGGTTAGACTCGTAAATTTGATTAACAGATGATGTCAGATCATCTTATACGAAAGAAGACTAACCACCTCCACACCCCGCTTCCCAACCACATCCGTCCTACCTCAGTAGTCCAACGAGATATGTAAGGTTTACACTGGGGTATTAAGACTGTCGAGGAGTCGAGGGATATTGACGGTGTAAGTACGAGTGTCGTGTGGGTAAAGACGAAGGTAAAAAGTATCGAAAGTAGAACCCTCAACTCAAAACCCGACGACAAACTAGGTAGTTTCACTCACTTCAACGAGCCAGCACAGTACAGAAACACTGGGGTACCTGACATCGGATAGTCCGAGGAGACAGGTACCCTAAAAGGTCCGTTATCATGACCTCACCTAACGGTTAAGGAAGGGTCCCCTAGAAGGGTTGAGTCCCTAACTTAGGCCCAGAGGACGTAACATCTGTCTGCTAGTTTGGTTGGAATAAACGAAGGTTAGAAAACCTTTAATCGGTTTAAAGACCACATGACTCTCCCGAAGGGACTATCGAGTCAACCATTTCTTAGACGGACGTTCCGTCCTCTGGGGTTAAACCAAGGGCCAAGTCCTTCTAGGGGACCTCTTCCCTATCCGATGAGTGTAGTCATAAAACCGGACCTCTTAAAGTACCCGACATATCAGGTACCTCAGCGTTTCTCAACCTGTGTTGACCCGTTGAGAGTGAGTGAAATAACCACATGACTATCTATAAAAAAAAAGGATCACCACACACACATGAGTCAGCTAAGTCAGTACAGACTAGGAAAAGTTGGGACACCTGACATGGGGCGGTCCGAGGAGACAGGTACCCTAAAAGAGTTGTTCTTATGATCTCACCCAACGGTACGGGAAGAGGTCCCCTGGAAGGACTGGGTCCCTAACTTGGGTTCCGAGGACGTAAGGTCCGCCTAAGAAATGGCGACTCGGTGGTCCCTTCGAGTAAAGATCACCTTCATTCGTTATTGAGAGAACATGTGTGTGTGGGTGAATAGGGGTCAAAGGGTATAAAGACCACCTAAAACCTAGGCTCTCCTCCGTCAGACACAGGAGCCAGGTAGTAGGACTAGATGAAACTAGGGCACAAGACGTACACTAACTCCAATGACGGAAAACACTAAGACATTACGAAGTTTGGGGTCCAATAGGGTCCGGGTAAATGTAGTCTTCTTTATAAGTGTCAAAACGTCGATTTTTCGTGGTCTATATTTCGATGGCCTTGTATTACCGAGTATCATTACTCCAAGGTAAACTCCTATTATACTTGTTGACCCCTGAGACCAGAAACGACAGACTTAAAACCTTACGAAAGTGTGACCCTTTACCCTCCGTCACGGACCAAGGAACCGAAAACAAGTGTCCGAGAGATCGTGTGACAGACGAACTACCTACTTAAAAAAGTAACGACCACTATTAAGATATCCCCCACTAAGTGAGCGTTTACCTCCGATTGTGTCACGCCAAAAGAGGAAGAGGTGGAGTCCGAGTAAGTGAAACGATAAACGAGGGTTACAGGTGAAAGAGATGAGTTATTTAGTGGAAAACTACTCTTTTTTCATGTCTTATAATCAGTACACTCCTAAACTAGTACAACTTAAATTGTGGTTACTCTTTCGAAAGGGGAATTAAGTCACGAAGACTTCGGTCGTCGACGCTAATGGTTGCCCCCACACGTGCGGGGTAGACTTCAGGTCTGTCGATCGAAGGTCTGGTCGGACCCGAGTTTCCTAAACACGATGTAAGGACAATACCCGACTCTGTGATTCGGACCACCAATTTGACATCTAGTCCTTACTGAGATTCATTGTTGAAACTCAAACTCGTTCGAGACCCTCAACCACTACCTGTCCCTCCGGACCGGACGACGACAGGTACACCAGTGTCTCAGTCTGTGTTGACCCGTTGACTTGACTTGTTGAAACATTTAGGTTAGAAGAAGGAAGTTACCAAAGATAAGAAGGTGAAGAGATAAGAAGAAATGACTCGTCTGGTAGAACCCCAGGTGCATTGAGAATATGAGGTCTAATTCTCGGTACCCCTCGACACTCTCGTGAACTGACGGGGTGGTGAAGGCACCTCTTCTCTACCTACCCATATCTAAGAAGGGACCCATGGTTAAGCTGGGAGTGAATAATCATTGGTTAACCGTCTGATACCCGGTAGTGAACGAGTAGAGACATAATTCCAGTGTGGATGTATTTGACTTCCAGATGTAATTTTACTTCTAGTACCGTAGACCAGGGTAATGAAGTACCACTTATCACCCCCTTTGTTACCTTTGTCACTGTCTAAAATAAAAGAACCCGAGGTTTTAGTAACGTCTACCTCTGACGTCGGTACTTTAATTTTCTGTGAACGAGGAACCTTCTTTTCGATACCGTTTGGATCTGTCATATAACTTTTCGTCTCTGTAGTGAAACGGTGATTTTCAGGTATATCGGTTTCGATACCAAAAAGGTCATCAGTATGTACCTACACTCTCAACCTGGTATTTCTTTCGACTCGTAGCTTCTTAACACCACAACTTAACACCAAAACCTCTTCTGAGAAACTCTCAGGGAACCTGTCGTTCCTCTAGGATTACTTTAGTCAGTTAGGATTACTTTCAGTATATAAATTGAATATACGTCTCATGTAGTACTCTTTACGACCCGACCTTAGTTCTAACGACCCTCTTTATAGTTATTGGAGTCTATACGTCTACTATGGTGGGAAGACCGTCTTTCACTTCTCCTCGATTTTTCGGAGAACTACTTTCACTTTCTCCTCTCACTTTTTCAACCGAATTTCGAGTTGTAAGTCTTTTGCTTCTAGTACCGTAAACCAGGGTAGTGGGGGACCCTTTATCTACCCCTTTGTCACCTTTGTCACAGTCTGAAATAAAAAACCCCGAGGTTTTAGTGACGTCTACCACTGACGTCGGTACTTTAATTTTCTGCGAATGAGGAACCTTCTTTTCAATACTGGTTGGATCTATCATATAAGTTTTCGTCTCTGTAATGAAACGACTGATTCCAGGTAGATCAGTACCGATACCAAAAAGGAGACCAGTACATACCTACACTCTCAACCTGACACTTCTTCCGACTCGCGACTTCTTAGCTACTCAAACTTAACACCTCAACCTCTTCTGAGAACTCTCAGGGAACCTGACGTTCCTCTAGGTTGGTCAGGTAAGATTTCCTCTAGTTGGGACCCTAAAGAAACCTTCCTTACTACGACTTCGACTTCGAGGTCATGAAACCGGTGGAGTACACTTCTCAACTGAGTAACCTTTTCTGAGACTACGACCCTCCCTAACCCCCGTCCTCCTCTTCCCCTGCTGGGTCCTACTCTACCGACCTACCGTAGTACCTGAGCTACCTGCACTCAGACTCACTTGAGACCGTCTACCACTACGTGTCCCTCCGGACCACACGACGCTAAGTACCCTAACGTTTCTAAGTCTGTACTGACTCGCTGACTTGACTTGACTTACTTTCAGTTGTGACTGAAGGAAACCTTCCTGACTACGACTTCGAGGTTATTGAACCGGTTGACTACACTTCTCGACCGAATGACCTTTTCTGGACCTACGACTCTTTCTAACTCCTGTTCTCCTCTTCTCCCGTTGTCCTACTCTACCAACCTACCGTAGTGACTGAGTTACCTTTACTCAAACTCGTTCGAGGTCCTCTATCACTTCCTGTCCCTTCCGACCGTACGATGTCAGGTGTCCCAGCGTCTCTCAGTCTGTACTAAATCCCTGACTTGTTACTATTGTATGTGTTAATCAGGTTCTTGTCCAACTAGTGTTACCAATCTAACGACACACACACACACACACACACACACACACAAATGAGGGTCTGCATTCCTGGACTCTCCATTGCGACACTTGCCTCTCTTATAATTATGAATACGACTGGTCAAACAGTACCATCCCTGTGGTAGAACCCTGGTTTTCGTCTCTCTGAGGCTCTAAGTCAGTGTCTAACCCAAGTAGTCTTCTCCATCGACTGCACCTCTAACTCCACGTCCTAATCCTTAGTCGTTAACACTTTCCTTCCACCCTTTAACACACCCCTTTTGAAGTCTCCTCTGTCGCGTGACTACGAGAGTCGGACTCTTTAACACCGGTTGTAACGCCTCTGGAGATCCCCCTTCGTAGGAGTAATTGAACAGGGGTAGTCCGGGTTTACCACCGTAAAAACATGGAGCCTGAACGAGTCAACGACTTGTACCTAATTAGGATTTCCCTCGACCGAATTCCCCCAAAGACTCGTCCTGGTCTTCCTTGACTGTCACTTTCAGCAGACGACTGATGTAAGAGACGTTTACTCTCGTTCAGGGAGGAACTTCCCAGTAGACCAGTCGTGTAGGGATGCAGACGGAGTTCATCTCTTCGATTACCCTTCTTGTAAAAGGAACCTTTCTCTCTTTCATATCCATGGGATTGAAAAGGACCCCCGTCACTTTCCTCTAGTGTCACCACCCTGTCGGTACTCAAGAACTATAAATGAGGGTCAGGAGAAAGAACTAGTCCAAGGTTCCCCCTTTTTACAAAATGATCCTTCGTTCAGGGGACTTTCTTAGTATACCAAAATTAGGAGTAATTTTTTTGACTCTTCTCCGTCGAGACTAAAACCGGATTTTCCTCTTAAGTCTTTTCCCATCCTCTGACTTATATACGTAACTGATACCTGTATAAGTATTTTTATCTTAAGACTGGGTTGGTTGGGTCCTTTGGTTGGGTAATAAACATCCATGGGTCGGGTCCTTCGATCACACGATAGATACAGTCTGAACATCTTCTGTCTCATAATAGAGATCGTGGTTAAGTCCTTCGGTTTGTTATTAAAGACGTTGTTACTTGGGGTTCACCGGTCCTGAACTAATAATTGACTATCGAAAAGATTCAAACCAGGGACGAAGGTTGAATTCTGATTGGTCTCTTTCGGTTAACACGTGGGGATTGGTTAGGGAAACCTCTTCCGTTACTGTGGGGTGAGGTCATAAGAACGGACCTTTTAGGGTACCTGCCTCCTCGGACCATCCGACGTCCGGTACCCCAACGACTCTCAACCTATGCTGAGTCACTGAAGTGAAAGTGAAAAGTGAAAATACGTAACCTCTTCCTTTACCGTTGGGTGAGGTCACAAGAACGGACCTCTTAGGGTCCCTGTCCCCTCGGACCACCCGACGACAGATCCCAGCGTGTCTCAACCTGTACTGACTTCACTGAATCGTCGTCGTCGTTGGTTAGGGAACCCGTCGTTCCTTTAGTTCGGTCCGTTAGAATTCCCTTTAGTTGGGACTTATGATTAACCTCCCTGACTACGACTTCGACTTCGAGGTCATAAAACCAATCGACTACTCTTGTCGATTGAGCAATCTTTTCAGGGACTACGACCCTTTCTGACTCCTGTCTTCCTCTTCTTCCACAGTCTCCTACTCTACCGACCTACCGTAGTGACTACTTTATCTGTACTTGAACCCGTTTGAAACCCTCTACCACTCCTTGTCCCTCCGACCACACGACGTCATGTACCCCAACGTTTCTCAGCCTGTACTTACCTGTTGATTTGTCGTCGTTGTTGGTCAGAGTAGTCCATAGGACGAAAAGGAATCGGGAGGAGGTCGAAGAGGTTCGGTTGTCGGAGTTCAGTCCTGGGTGGACTTCGGTAGGGAGAAAAGGTGATACGTCGAAAGGGTGAGGAGATGAACGGAAACTCAGATGAATTTGTTCACTACCACTTACTGAGAGAACGATATCGGTCGAGACTTGTGTATCGAAAACGAACCAGAGTAAACTCACCCGAAGTAAATAAAGGTGACCTTCCTCCTACTATAAAGACTGGTTAGGGTCCACGATTGTCTCACAGTCCCCTACTTTCCTTCGGACTTTTTGTCCACCTTGGTCGTAGATGTACTTCCTAAGTCCCGAACCTCCCTCCCCAACGACCCTTGGTACACCCTTCGTGGAAACTTGGTCTCGTCTCCCAAATCCCCCGACAGTCAGATCGCTAATGTTATGTCCTGGACTTGGGTTCTTAGATGAGAATAAAATTTAAACGATAACTGAGGGGGTTTCTGAAGGTAGACCCTTTTTCACTCTGTATAGATCGTTGATTGTAGAATCATTTATAAATAAACTTGTGACTGAATACGATCTGAGTCACGACCCGTATCCCCTCTTTTACTACTTGTTTTTTCTTTAGAGTGTCCCAAACAAAAGAGGTTTGTGTCCCACCACCAGTCGTCGTTACTTAGACTGACGTCACCTCCTCTACGTCCTCTGCGTCCAAGCTGGGTCCCACCCCTTCGAGGGGGACCTCTTCCTTTACCGTTGGGTAAGGTCTTAAGAAAGGACCTTTCAGGGTACCTGTCTCCCCGGCCCACCTGATGTCAGACACTACAGGGTTTCTCAGCAAGTGCTGACTCTCTGACTCGTGTATATCGTATCATGAGTCATGATTCGTAAACTATTATAAAATATACATTTTTATTCTAACTATCTTTACACGAAATCACACCGAAACTCTTCAAAGAACTGTTTTAGAATTCGGTATGTCAATCTAAGGACTTCCTTCCTTATAAAAGTCTTAGATCAGGATTGAGCCACACACACACACACACATACATTTGTGTGTCAACCTGTAATGGAACCCGATAAATCGTAGAGATTTGGAGTTTCAGAAGTATATTTTTACATTAATTATCATCCTCAGAAGAGAGGGTTTCTAAACTTATGTTACCCTTTTCTTTATACTTACACGTTTTCTTAAACGTCAATGATAAAGGGAAGGAGGGTAGTCGTTGGGTCTCGAACCCTTCTCGCACATATGCATGTATAAAGGTCTCGCCAGTTAGGACGAATTCCCAACCCAAGGAGGGATACTGACCCAAGTCAAGTTCAGAGAGGGGTCGTACTACCAAAAAGTGTGGATGAAACGCAGAAACGACTTAGGGATAATGTGAATCCAAGTTACGAGACACCCGTTCTCCCACTATACTTACTCTGTCATAGTGACCTGACCACACTAACCGACCGACCCCAGACGAAGGGGGAGATTAAGGTGTACAGAGGGAGGTAACGAACCGAAACTCACCTCTTTCCGTCTCCAAGGTCTCCTGGTCCCAGGAACAACCCAGTTCCCATATCTTCATCTACGTTGTGTTGGTGTTGAACTCCCAAAGAACCACCGAGTCTACCACCTCTTAGACGGACGTTACGTCCTCCGAGTCCAACCTAGACACCCAGCTCTTCTAGGGGACCTCTCTCTTTACCGTCGGGTGAGGTCATGAGAACGGATCCTTGAGGGTACCTGCCTCCTCGGACCTTCCGATGTCAGGTACCCCAACGTTTCTCAACCTGTGTCGACTCACTGATTGTGAAAGGGACAGAAAGGGTCGAACTTAGTGTTTCGTTACAGAAAGGACGTCCTACCGTTTTCGGAATTTGAAACTCAGGTGAGTCGTAGGAAGATTGGATAAAACGGGTTTCAACAGTCTCATTATGTAACTTTTATAATTTGACAAGTGTAGTGTAGGGACAAGTTTTAACAAATTCCTGAAGAACGACGAGGACAGTCTGTTCTGGGCTCCTCTAAGGTTTTAAGTTAGACACAATAAAATTATGGACATCTTTGACACCAAGATTTTTTGTCCTTTTTATCTTGTTCTTAACTGTCTAACTTCGTCGTGTAACAACAACAAGTTAACGGTTCAGTACAGGCTGAGACGTTAGAATACCTGACGTCGTGCGGTCCGAAGGGACACTCAGGGATAAAGGACCTCAAACGAGTTTGAGTACAGATAATAAAGTCACTACGGTAGGTTGGTAGAGTAAGAGACAGTGTGGGAAGAAGAGGACGGGAGTTAGAAA
This sequence comes from Capra ibex, assembly GCA_006410555.1. Taxonomy (NCBI): domain Eukaryota; kingdom Metazoa; phylum Chordata; class Mammalia; order Artiodactyla; family Bovidae; genus Capra; species Capra ibex. Next base: position 48,213,932 of record SJYO01037955.1, on the reverse strand, counting down.
GGGTCGTAGTCCCTTCGTCATACGTCTAAACAATTTATACTAGTTCACCTCTTTGGTGTGTCTATCCCCGATATCTATCTTATTTGACTACACGTTTAAACCATTACGTCACTGAGTTAATGTCAATATTTTTCCTGATGTTTTGTCCTAAACCGAACCGTCAGTCTCACCCTTCTTCTTGACGGATCCTATAGACATCGAGACATATAAGATTGTGGGTTCTGAATCAGACCAATAATTCATCAAAGGCACACGGTTCTTTAAGATTTATGAGGGACCTCTTTCGTTCAAGTCTTAATAAACACCACCGTCCTAAAGGAAGAGAAAATACCTGTTTAAGTAAACACTGTTGTACGTACTTCGACCTCCTGGGACACGATTCACTTTATTTGGTCTTCTCATTCCGTATGTGACATACTAGAGTGAGTTTATACCTTATTTTTTTTTTTTCAGTTTGAGTATTTTTGTCTCCCCTGTCACCACGAATGGTCCCCGACCCAACACCCCCTTACCTCCGCCGTTATCACAAAATCAGCGATTTAGTACAGACTGAGAAACACTGGGGTGTCTGACATCGGACCGTCCCAGGAGACAGGTACTCTAAAGGGTCCGTTCTTACGACCTCACCCAACGATAAAGGAAGGACTGGTCCCTAGCTTGAGCACAGAAGACCCCGTAGACGTAACCGTTCGTCTAATTACGTCCATAACAACAACAAAGAGTCAGCGAATCAACACAGACGGAGGAACGTTGGGGTACCTGACGTTCTACGGTACGAAGGGATAGGAAGTGATAGAGGGTCTTGAACGAGTTTGAGTCCAAGTAACTCAACCACCACTACGGTAGGTTGGTAAAGTAGGAGACAGTAAGGGAAGCTGAGGACAGAAGTTAGAAAGGGTCGTAGTCCCAGAATCCAAACCTCGAAGTCGAAGTCGTAGTCAAGAAGGTTACTTATAAGTCGTAACTAGAGGAAATCCTAACTGACCAAACCAGAGGAACGTCAGACTCCCTGAGAGTTCTTAGAAAATGTTGTGGTGTCAATTTTTCGTAGTCAAGGAACCACGACAAAAAAAAATACCAGGTTGAGAGTGTAGTTATGTATTGATGACCTTTTTGGTATCGAAACCCATATACCTGGAAACAACCGTTTCATTACAGAGACGAAAGATTATACGACAGATCCAAACAGTATCGAAAAGAAGGTTCCTCGTTCACAGAAAATTAAAGTACCGACGTCAGTGCTAGACGTCACTAAAACCTCGGGTTCTTTTATTTCAGACAGTGACAAAGGTAACAAAGAGGTATTGATTAATAAATTAAAAAATTCATGAATCCTTTTAAACAGTCTGTTAACATTTTAATCTTTATTAGTTTAGAATTTAAACGAAAAATAATATATTACATGAGTAACATTTTCGTCCTAAAACAGTACAAAGGTCGACCGAAACCGTCAAACATCCTCCATGATTTATTTTACAAAAAGTCATGTACTAACTTCACGTATAAATACGAACCTCTTTTATAACCGAGTGTGATGGGATAGAGAAGTCTTTGAGGAAAAGGAGTTGATTATCACTGACTTATTAAAAGAGGTTCAATTTGTATAGAGACAAGGAGTAATAATGATTACTATATTAGATAATATTTACCTATGTAACATCAACGTTCTTACTACAAAATTTATTATTTCAGACTAGATGGTAAATTCTTGATCTCTTTATCTCCCTTTTCCCTATACAAATTTTATTAACTAGGAGTTCTTTCTTCTTTATAGACTTCAGATTAAAATTCTTAATCTTTTTTTTTACAATCTCTTATCAAATTGTAGGAGAGAGGAAAACCTCCTCAAGTGATCTCCTTAAGTAACAATACATTGTCCCTGTCATTGACATTCCCTTTTTTTGTCCGTTTGAAATTCTTTGTTTGTGCTATTATACTTTCGTCTATATTTTCTCTTTACCTTTACAATTACTCGATTTAGATATGTTGGTCTCAATTTTAAGTTTAACTGTATTTTATCAGTGCCACCTTTTATTTGAAATCTTCTGGACTTCCTTGTTTCTAGTTCGACTCTTTTATTACTGTATATTTTAATGTTTACTCTGTAGATTGTCTTTTTAACGTCTACATTTAGTCTTATTAACCTGGTATCGAAGGTAAATTCTCTCTCCTATTTCTTAACTGATGAAAAGAATTTACAATGGTATGGTAAAGTCTAGTTTATTGGGTTCTCTTTTTACGGTATGTGTCTTTTGAGGATCAATTTTAAAACTTGACCCTATTATCTTCTTTTTTATAATGGGTTCTAAGGTTGTTTTTTCAAAATGAGAAGACGTCGTAGATTTCCAGTATCTATTACCTTTCTTTAGGTTTCGTCCCTTTTGATACACTAGTTTATTAAAATACGTACCTTTTCAACGGAGAGTCTCCTTTCCAATAGTCTTTATATAATTTATGATAGTCTATGCGTTCGAAAGTCTTGTATTTCTTCAGTTCTTACACCTATAACATATGAGAAAGAATCATACTTTATATTGACTACAAATTACGATACAATTAAAGTCCATATGGTGTGTCCCTAACTTGTAAACGTATGTGATACTCTCCTAGTGGTACTATTCAGATCATTGGTAGGTGGGGGTATGTTTCAATCATGTTATAATAACTGAGATCAGGGATAAGACATACAATAATATGTAGAGACACCGAGTAAATAAAATATTCACCTCCGAACATGGAGAATTAGGGGAAACGAATAAAACATATGTGAACTCAACTTTCAACCTTACAATTTTGCTTCTTGGGAAACGTAATGAAACGAGAACAAATCGACTATTCGGTACAGGTTGAGAAAACGTTGGTGTACCTAACATCGGAAGGTCCGAGGAGACAGGTACCCTGAAGGATCCGTTCTTATAACCTCAAACATAATGAACGACAGGAAAATTAAGTCTAGTGACCACTTTGAGTTCTGAAGGAACGAAAGAACAATCAAGAAAAAACCGAAGAAAAAGACACAGTCTTTTGAACAAAATACATGGAGAGAAAGTTGGGTGACAAGTCTAACTGAAGAACTGTATCAACTATTTATACATTCTTTTTAATAACACGAAAAGTCAAAGATCGTGAACGATTCTTATGGAGTTGATTATTATGTAGTCCTGTGTCACATTCCTCTTAACAATTTGTTTTTTGGATAAAAAAAAGTGAGAGTGTTTTCGTCTTAACGTCTCTTAAAGTGTTACCGGTAAATCAACGGTTCCTCAAATTGGTAAAACCCGTATAATATAATTTATCTGACTCAGTATCAGATTTGATAAGTTTATCGTCTATAAAAATCAGTGATGTAATGAAGTACCCTTTATCTACCCCTTTGTCATCTTTGTCACAGTCGGAAATAAAAACCCCCGAGGTTTTAGTGACGTCTACCACTGACGTCGGTACTTTAATTTTCTGCGAATGAGGAACATTCTTTTCAATACTGGTTGGATCTATCGTATACGTTTTCGTCTCTGTAATGAAACGGCTGATTCCAGGTAAATCAGTTCCGATACCAAAAAGGACACCAGTGCACGCCTACACTCTCAACCTGAGACTTCTTCCGACTCGTGGCTTCTTAACTACGAAAACTCGACACCACAACCTCTTCTGAGAACTCTCAGGAAACCTGACGTTCCTCTAGGTTGGTCAGGTAAGACTTCCTCTAGTTGGGACCCTAAAGAAACCTTCCTTACTACGATTTCGACTTCGAGGTCATGAAACCGGTGGAGTACGCTTCTCAACTGAGTAACCTTTTCTGGGACTGTGACCCTCCCTAACCCCCGTCCTCCTCTTCCCCTGCTGGGTCCTACTCTACCGACCTACCGTAGTGACTGAACTACCTGCACTCAGACTCACTTGAGGTCGTCTACCACTACGTGTCCCTCCGGACCGCACGACGATAAGTACCCCAGCGTTTCTCAGTCTGTGCTGACTCGCTCATTTGACTTGATTTGAGAACAAATTTATTATAAAAAACCTAGACACATAATGACTCAATTGATAGAAATTTATAACGAGAGATATAAGGAACTCGATATTAGATTTGGCATATTTTTTCAGTTTCTGTCGTGAATTTCCTTTAAGTGACTTGTCAACAATAGAGCCGTCTTCCTCCATAATTTTTTTTATTGTTAAAAAAAACATGTAGTAAGATCGTTAAAAGGGAGAGAGAATTCACTACGTAAAGAACCACAACAGAACCAGTAAGGGTAGTCGTAGATTCCTAAGACAACCTCGCGGAGGGCAGACTTTTCGGAACAGGGCTGGAGTAGATGATGGATCGACGGTGGAGTAAAGAGTCGAAGGAAAACGCCGTTTTGGAACTCTCTCAACAGATCTATGAACGTAGGCGACTACAGAGGTCAAGCCGGAATTTAGGTAGCAGAAGCTCAAAACGACGTGGGACAGCTCCAGGGGGTCCTTCGGTTCAGGTGGTTAGTCGAAAGGAAGGAGTAGGATGGACTGGTTAGTCGTCGTAGACTGTGCAACCGGTTGGGAGGAAGAAGTGTGTACAGGTCTTGGAGGGAGGTACCAAAGGAGGACGCAGTAACAGGAGAACATCTAGGAGGAAGGGGAGTCGGAAAGTGGTATTTTCCCGGAAGTGCGAGTCAGGATGTGGGAGAAGCGACAATTATAAGTGAGGCGACCACCAACGTACGTCAGAGGTACAAATAAAGATTCCTAATAACGTTGTTTAATGGTGTTTGAATCACTAAAATAAAATAATAAAAAAATTAAAATTAAAATTAATTAATTAATTAAATAAAAATTTAAAATTTTAGAAATTAAGAATGTACGCAAGGGTTTGTACTTGGGGGAGGGTGGAGGGAGGGGTATTGTAGAGAGACCCAGTAGGGGTACGTGGTCGGGGTTCGTACGACATAGGACGCAGTCTGTATCTGACCACTAAGCTAAGAATGTACTATCATATGTACAATCTTACGGTAAGAGGGTTTAGTAGGGTGGGAGAGGGAGAGGAAGACTCAGGTTTTCAGGTAATATGTGTAGACACAGAAAAAACGACAGAACGTATGTCCCAGCAGTAACGGTAGAAAGATTTAAGGTATATATACACAATCATATGACATAACCACATTTGAACCACTAAAATTTGGAAATGACAGATAGTCAAGACCTCTGACCTTCAGGCTTTAAGTCGTCTTGACCTCTATAATTCTTGTCGAAAGATCCCCTTTTATGAAAATCCATTACTCGCCCTTCTTTATTTTAGGAGGAGACTCCTTGGGGGTACGACAACGACCTTTACATTTAACTTCGTCGGTAAAATCTTTTATCATGGTATCAAGAAATTTTTTTTACATGTATCTCGATGGTATACTAGGTCGGCAAGGTGAAAACCTGCATATAGGTCTTTTCTTTTTTTTTTTGGTTTGAAACTTAAATTTTTCTATAACTATGTACGTCAGGCCACAAGTATCGTCGTCATAAATGTTATCGGTTTGTATCTTCGTTGGATTCACAGGTAGTCGCTACTAACCAAATTCTTCGACACCACATATATATGTTACCTTATTATGAGTCGACGTTTTTCTTTTACTTATGACGGTAAACGCCGTTGTGTTTAGGTGGATCTCTTATAGCACGATTCACTTCATTCAGTCTGTTTCTCGCTATGATAAATGTATGTAACAGTGAGTGTACACCTTAGATTTTTTATTATGTTTACTTAGATATATGTTTCGTCTATGTCCAAATGTCTGTGTCTTTTGTTTAAATACCAATTGTTTCCCTTTCCCACCACTCCCTTCTTATTTAATTCTTATATTCTAATTATCTATGTTTGTAGGTACGCATTTTATGTATTCGTTGTCCCAAAGGACATATTGTGTCCCTTTATAGAATCAGTCGATTTTTATATCGGTGTTGGACTTTCATCCCTCAGTAAAATAAACCACCCTTACAGATCCTGAGACTGGGACCCTCTGGTGTAGAGTCATCGAGACTCTTTTCACGAAGTTCCTCCGTCCTCCCCCTTCAATCCGGTATGAGTTCAAACGTTGTTCCCCTCGTCCGTCCGACTTGTAGTTTCTAGTCGATAGTCCAATTCCTCAAATCGTAAGATACATACCCTATCACGTTCGGAGACCCGAGTGACTCACATAAGGAAGGTATACGTGGAGTCTATAGATCGACCCCGGTTAGGACAAGGGAATGAGTGGAATGCCTCACCGTCTACCGACGTAAGGGGGTCGAGGAGTCGTTAGTGACAACTCCCACCGTCGTAGGTGACCTAGAGTCAAAACCCTCGGGAGTAAGTATAAACCTCCGGTCTGCAGTAACTACCGACACTGTAAAGAACAAATAACTATACTGTCCTCTATAACAGTAAAGTGTAGAACATTATTGGATTATTACCTTTGATTAGTCTTCCCTTAGTATATATTGACTTAGTGAAACGACATGTGGACTTTCATTGTGTTATAACATTTGGTCGATATGAAGGTGTTGTTTTTTTCGGAAAAACTCTCGTTGAGACTGAGGTCCACAGAAGTCTTTTCAAGTGTGGTAGTCTTCGTCAACCGAGGGGTAAAAGGGGGAACGCAAACATTCTTGGAACTCGATACGCCCGTCATCCCCGAAAAAGACAACCCCTCTCAAAGAATCTGAGGTTACGGGGGTCGTAGATTAAGAGAGTCTCCTAAGGGTGGTCTATTAGGAAATCATAAAAGTGAGACAAATGACAAATTTGTAAAAGTAAACGTAATAAAAGAAACCCAGAAAATTGTCGAAATAAAACGTCAACTATTCTGACTCCTAGAAATACCGTAAAAGGTCTACCTCTTAGACTCAAAGTCTCTCCTATTTCGGACAAGTCATGTTTTCATTGTCCTTCCAGTCTCGCTCAGACGACTAGACGGGACAGAATGGTACTAATAAATGAAATACAACTTGGACTTGGGACACTCATCGCAAAGACACAAACTCAACTCAAATGTCATTTACAAACGTTTTCCAACCCTTTTAAAAGAAGAAGAAAGAAATGGACAGTTATAAATTTCAACCGTCACGTAAATACTGTGTAAAATGAGAAATAAAAGACGAATTTAGTTTTACTCTCAAGTAGTTCATACAGATGTTATTTGTACAACATTTATTTGTCAACATTTTACCTCTACGTAACTGACTCTTCTCACCCTTTACCTAGACTAATATAAAATACTTAACACAATTTTGAAGGTCGTACCTAGTATCTTCACTAAATACTAAAGAACGTGTAAGCAGATCTTATTCAGTGTCTTCGTCAAATAAGTGAACCTAAACGTTTTCCCATTATAAAGTGAGGGAACTCCCGAGTCTTTGATTCCTGAATACTAATTTAAAAGATCACTACTTCTTGTATCTGAAACCTCATTCCGTCTTGACTTGAACTTCGAGTCAACATGATACTCGTTTGACACTGAGAGTCTACGAATTGGGAGTCAAAGTGGTAGATATTGTACCCTTATTATAGTCATGAATGTCCTAATTATCGTATATGATAATCATATAATAATAACAACAAGTCAGTGATTCAGTACAGACTGAATTGATCATATACTAATATAATCTGACTCCTCGGACCACCCCAGTGTTTCTCAACTTGCACTGACTCACTGATTGTGAAAGTATCATGATGTAATCATATTCTAATAATCATAACTCTTTACTTTATAAAGGACGGTATAGTCATTTTTTCCTACAGTACCAGTAGTCACTAACGTCGGGAGGTTATACTCGACCATTTAATTTTTTCGGGAGACCTTCCTCTTCTGATAGACACTAGATCGCCGGTAGTCTGACGTCGGTGAGGGATGTCACTCAGGGTCCCCTCAAGTCCTACACTTTTGTGTCCTATGACCGAGGTCTATCGACTCTACCTATACTTTCCTTACGAAAGTCACTCGGGTCGAAGAACGTAGAAGAGTATGTGTCTTTTCGTGATTTAAGGAATCGAACCCTGTAGACCGAAAGAAATTAATCGTTGTTAGGAAACTACAAGTCTAATGGACGGGAAACAAAATTTAGAAGATATACTGGACCGAGGAAGGGAACGGAGGACTCTCGTCAAAAGAGTCCCAATAAACTCTACGACGGAGGACCGAACTTCAGGATTTTTAAGGGTGGATTGTTTTGTACTGAGATAAAAGTCTAACACTTATAACAAATTCAACTATCATATATCATAAATAACATAATAAGCATATATCTCAAAACCACGTCAATTTAATATAACACCAGTACCTGGAGCCTACAACTTAAGACAGGACAAACCCTAGGAAGGAACAGGTATACAAGGGTGCAAACATAAACATTTGTCAAGCTCCTTATGGGGTCCACCACAATCACCATTTCTTGGGTGGACGATTACGTCTCCTAAGTTCTCTGAGTCTAAACTAGGGACCCAGTCCTTCTAGGGGACCCCATCATTTGCCGTTGGGTAAGATCATAGGAACTTACCTCTTAGGGTACCTGTCGCCTCAGACCACCCGATGTCAGGTATAACAGGGTTTCTCAGTCTGTACTGATTTCGTTGAATCGCGTGTCATACGGTAACCCCTTCGAACCAACCGTAGTGGGGATATACGGTTGTTCAAGGGTCCCGGTGAATATAAGGGATTTACTTTTAATACTTACTTCTTATAAAAAGTGTACTCCTTATTGAACTTGTTAAGGGAGACACGTACAGATGACCCCGGAACCGAGGTAGGAAGGGACCGGATCACCAACCATCCCGTGAGACTGGTGAAAAGGACCCGTGAAGATCTGGTAGTGACGGTCATTACGAGACGAATAAGACTGAACTAGACTGGTAACTAAGATCGTGGAAGTCAGGAGAATCGACCACTAACACTGTGTAATTTATACTCTAAAAAGAATAGATGGAAATAACGGGCTCCGACTTTCAGTTTAGACAATGGTCCCACCTATGCCTGACGTCCTGGGGTCCGAGGATACAGGAGGTGATAGAGGACCTAGTCTAAGTAGCTAAGTACTTAACTAGCACAACCACTACTATAGATTGGTAGAGTAGGAGAGGTCTCTCACCTAGGACGCCAATTAGTTTCTTCTGTCAATGCAGTAAGTAAAAGTGAGTCACGTATAAATTTCTTGTAAAACTTTCCGTGACCCCAAAGGTCGTCACTTACTTTCGACAGTGTTAGATAGTCTCTTATTTTACGGTTCATTAATTTTCCTAATACTCTCAATATATCCCTTTTTTGTAACCGGGAGAATAGTTAACAAGTCACAGAGTCAGTACAGACTGAGAAACACCGATGTGTCTGACATCATACGGTCTGAGGGACACGAAGTGGTAGCGGTCCTTGAGTGAGTTTGAGTACAGGTGACTTAGTCACTGTGGTAGGTTGGTAGAATAGGAGACGGTAGGGGAAGAGGAGGACGGAGGTTAGAACGGGTCGTAGTCCTAGAAAAGATTCCTCAACCAAGAAGAGTCCACCGGTTTCATAATCTCTAAGTCGTAGTCAGGAAAGTTACTTATAAGTGACAACTGAAGGAAATCCTAACTGACCAAACTAGAGAAACGTCAGGTTCCCTGAGAGTTCAGAAGAGGTTGTGGTGTCAAGTCTTCGTAGTCAAGAAGTCACGAGTCGGAATAAATACCAGGTTGAGAGTGTAGGTATGAACTGATAACCCTTTTAATATCGAAACTGATCTGTTTAGAGACAACCGTTTCACTACAGGGACGAAAATTTATGCGACAGATCCAAGTAGTATTGAAAAGAAGGTTCCTTGTTCACAGAAATCAAAGTACTGACGTCAGTGGTAGACATCACTAAAAACTCGGGTTCTTTTATTTTAGACAGTGATAAAGGTAACAAAGGGGTAGATAAACGGTACTTCACTACCCTGACCTATGGTACTAGAATCAAAAAACTTACAACTCAAAGTTCGGTCGAAAAGGTGAGAGGAGAAGATGAAAGTAGTTCTCCGGAAATCAAGGAGAAACAAAAGACGGTATTCCCACCACAGTAGACACATAGACTCTAATAACTATAAAGAGGGTCGGTAGAACTAAGGTCGAACACGAAGTGGGTCGGGTCGTAAAGAGTACTATATGAGACGTACATTCAATTTATTCGTCCCACTGTTATATGTGAGAGTTACATGAGGTGAGGGTTAAAACTTGGTCAAACAACAAGGTACAGGTCAATATTGACAACGAAGAACTGGACGTACGTCCAAAAAGTCCTCCGTCCATTCCACCAGACCATAAGGACAGAGAACTTCTTAAAAGGTATCAAACAACACTAGGTGTTTCAGTTTCAGAAATCGTATTAGTTATTCCGTCTTCAAAAAGACCTTAAAAGAACGAAAATGATACTAGGTCACCTACAACCGTTAAATTAGAGACCAAAGAGACAGAAAAGATTTAGGTCGGACTTGTAGACCTTCAAGAGTAAAGTGTATGACAACTTCGGACCGAACCTCTTAAAACTTGTGATGAAACGATCGTACACTCTACTCACGTTAACACACCATCAAACTTGCAAGAAACCGTAACGGAAAGAAACCCTGAACTTACTTTTGACTACAAAAGGTCAGGACACCGGTGACGACTCAAAAGGTTGAAACGACCGTATAACTCACGTCGTGAAAGTGTCGTAGTAGAAAATCTTAAACCATATCGAGTCGACCTTAAGACAGTAGAGGTGATCGCAATGAGTATCACTACGAAGGATTACGGGTGAACTGAAGTCTGAGGTCCTACAGACCGAAATCCACTCACTAATGTGGTAACACCAATAGACCCAGTACTTCTAGAGAAAACTTATCATGAAGACACATAAGAACGGTGGAGAAGAATTATAGAAGACGAACACAATCCAAGTATGGTAAGAAAGGAAATAACACAGGTAGAAACGTACTTTACAAGGGAACCATAGAGACTAAAAGAACTTCTCTAGAGGTCAGAAAGGGTAAGATAACAAAAGGAGATAAAGAAACGTGACTAGTGACTCCTTCCGAAAGAATAGAGAAGAACGATAAGAACCTTTGAGACGTAAGTCAACCCATATAGAAAGGAACAGAGGAAACGGAAATCGAAGAGAAGAAAAGAGTCGATAAACATTCCGGAGGAGTCTGTTGGTAAAACGGAAAAACGTAAAGAAAAAGAACTCCTACGAAAACTAGTGGTAGAGGACATGTTACAATACTTGGAGGTAGGTATCTAGAAGTCCGTGAGACAGATAGTCTAGTTTAGGGAACTTAGATAAAGAGTGAAGGTGAATATTAACATTCCGTAAATGAAATCCAGTATGGACTTACCGGATCATCAAAAGGGATGAAAGAAGTTAAATTTAGACTTAAACCGTTATTCCTCAAGTCCTAGACTCGGTGTCAGTAAAATGACGACTGACATACCTCAAAGAGATAGAAACACACGTTTCTTATATCAGTTAGACTAAAACGATAACTGGTAGACCACTACAGGTACACATCTCAGTAGAAAGCACAACAACCTTCTCCCACAATCGATACTGGTCACACAAGAGAACTGTTTTGAGACAATCGGAAACGGGACGAAATAAAACATGAGGTTCCGGTTTAACGGACAATGAGGTCCATAGGGACTGAAGGATGCGAACGTAAGGTCTGGGAATACTACTTTTCCCGTAGAAAAAAAAAAAAAAGGACAATCAAGATCTTCCAGTACATCCAGAAGTATCTTGGAAAGTTGTAGGCAAAGAAGTCGTAATCTACAACCTCGTATCTGAACCTAATAACACGATAACTAACCAAAAGGAACCTTTACTTGTCTCTAGTAAGACAACAAAAACTCTGACGTGGGTTCATGACGTAAAGCCTGAGAAAAAAAACTGAGACTCACTATGAGGTCAAGAAGATTCCCTAAGAACAGATGTCATCATCCATATCACCAGTGACCTTAATTTAAAAGGGTAAGACCAGGTAAAATCAAGTGACTAAGGATTTTATAACTACAAGTGAGAACAGTAGAGGACAAACTCGTGAAGGTCAAACGGGACTAAGTACCTCGATTGTAAGGTCCGAAGATACGTTACAACAAAAAATGTCGTAGCCTAAAGTGAAAGTGGTGGTCTGTGTGGGTGTTGACCCGCAACAAAGGTGAAACCGAAGTAGAGAAGTAAGAAAGACCTCGAAAAAGAGACGATAAGAGGTCATCGTGTCACCAGTGGACGACTGGACCCCTCAAGTAGAAAGTCACAGTATAGAAAAACGGAAAAGTATAAAAAGTACCCCAATAGTTCCGTTCTTACGACTTCACCAAACACAAAGGGAAGAAATCACCTGGTGCAAAACAGTCTTGAGAGGTGGTACTGGGTAGACAGAATCCACCGAGATGTACCGTACCGAGTATCAAAGTTAATCAATCTGTTCCGACACTAGGTACAGTAGTCAAACCAATCAATAGACACTAACACCAAAAGTAAGGCAGAAGGGAAACTACCTATTCCTATTCTCCGAACACCTTCGAAAGACTACCCTCCCTGACCGATACCCCTTTGACCCAGAATGAGACCACCAATCCCGGAACGAGTCATTTATAAATTAGTTTAAAGACGACTACCAACTCCGACACAAGGAAGGGACATCAAACGCGACTCCAGGTGGATACCACCCCATTATCGTTATTACCACTGGAGGAAGGTTTCCTAAATGTGGTCGTGTGACACCGAGGGTCTTGACAACATAAATCATGGGGACTGCCAACTGAGTGTGGAGAAGACCTCTGAGGACCCGTGAGTGTCCGTTCAGACCGAGTCAGTGAATACCGCAGTGATTAGGAAAGAGGACCTAGGACCACACGTGTTCCAAAACGAAAACGGGAGGTTCTCAGACAAAGAGATCAGGACACCTATAAGACATTAGTTTAGGGTCACTGGAGGTTTCAGTTTAAGGGACCCCCAAGAGTCGGGGAAATGTCCTAGGAGTCCAATTCTTTAGACAACACTCGGGATCTTGAAAACGTTGTCACACTCATGAATAAACCATATGAACCATATGAAACTATATAAACCCAACAGATGAGTCACCGAGATACCACCCCGACTACCACTGGAGGAGGTTTTCCCGAATACGGTGTCCGACGCAGAGGGTACAGATGACATCGGTCTCGGGGACAAGGGTGCCATCTGGTGACAATTGGGGACGGAGACATCCTCTGTGAGTTTGTGAGTTTCTGTCCAGACCGAGTCAGAGAACACCTCCAGTGACGAGGAAAGGGACCCAGGACGACACGTGTTCCCAAAACACAGGGGGCTCACAGAGACCACCCATATTGCAAACTAAGATTTATACTAAAACGGGGAGGATGACAGAACAACCCCGAAGAGGAAATGGGAACCGGTACCTTATCGAAAATAGCCACCCTAGGTTGGAAGAGGACAGTTATCGATAAGTCGTCGATCAACGTTAAAACCACAAGAACGTCCTCTTCTACTCGTGTGCAGGAAGATAAGGTGGTAGAACCAAAGAGGAGAATAGTCTCTCTCTTCGTAAACTGTAGACCACGAGTAAGTAAGTGAGTACACAAGTAAATACTTTTGTATAAGTGACTCTGGACCTGGTATTTCTTCCGACTCCGGTTTCTTAACTACGAAAACTTGATACCACGACTTCTTCTGAGAACTCTCGACGAACATGTCGTTCCTCTAGTTTGGTCAGTTAGGATTTCCTTTAGTTGGGACTTATAAGTAACCTTCCTGACTACGACTTCGACTTCGAGGTTATGAACCGGTGCACTACACTTCTCGACTGAGTAATCTTCTTTGGGACTACGACCCTTTCTGCCTCCCGTCCCCCTCCTCCCCCACTGTCTTCTACTCCACTAACCTACCGTAATAGCTGGGTTACCTGTACTCAAACTTGTTTGAGACCCTCTATCACTTCCTGTCCCTTCGGACCACACGACGTCTGGAACCCCAGAGTTCTCAACCTGTGTTGACTCGTTGATTTGTTGTTGTTAAGTGACTTGTGGATGATTCACGATGAGGAGACCGATGATCGGATATCGTTACTTTTTCTATTTTTAGAAAAGTACAATTTTGTGTTTTTTTACTATTGCAAAGTTCCACACCTATTTAGGGTGTTCCTTTCGTTCCACCTTCCGTTTCTCCACTACCTTCTCTCCACGACGAAAAGTCTACACGGGTGTCGTCCGAAGAGACTTCTCCCCCGTCAACTAGACTCGACGTCACCTTCGCCCTCTCCTTTGAGACACTTATAGACTCCACCCCCCCCCCCCATAANCCCCTATAAGGTCTGTCTCCCTGGTTGTTCGTGTGTTAAGACTCAGTTCTCGTACGAGATGTGCAAACTTCTCGTCGTTCCCCTGACCGTTCATCAGTCCACGTCTCTTCTTCTCCTGGTCTCCGTTCCACATGTGGACCTATGTAACAGCCCCTGGTCTAGCACGTCCCGGAGGATTTGGTGCCTTTCCTACACTAAAATCACTCTATCGAAACTCGAGCCTCATCCCTCACTGCACTAGACTCCAGACAAAACTTTTCCAGTAGTGTCGATGAAGCACCTCTTATCTAAAACAAGAACTCGGTTGAATACCGACGAACAAACTTCCGTGAGATACTTAAAAAGAATGACCGAACGTTTATGATTAATACTAGATACTTCACGTCTTATCCGAATCAAGGTGAAAAGAGAAATGGTCTGTAAAAGACTTAACGACACGGCTCCACTTCCGTCTAAATAACCACACTTTATTACTTTGATACTGTCAAGGTAATCCTTCTGAACTATCATAGAAATATTACCTCCCCTGAAAGAATTGTATTTTCCTGTTATACGATAATGGGAGAGGGAGGAAAAAAAAAAAAAAAAAAATTAGAGTATGAGACAAACCGAGGGTAGACACTTGTTAAATAACCAAAAGAACGAATACTCCCATAGTTTCGTTCAGTTCAAGTCAAGAGTAATAAGTGGTGTCGGTATAAGGTCGGTCGTCCAGTACTTGTTTTACTCTGTTACCTGGATCCTCTTTCCTTTTGAAGATGACGGAGACGGGTTTATCGAATACGAGTTCACACTACATTTTACACCGAACCCAATTCCTACCTTAGATCTCGTCCAGAACTGGTACACGATCCACTTCTTAATCGTTTTACTATTGTCACAAAACAAGTGATTCGTTGATAAAACAGTTTTGTTTTCACGGAATACTTTCCGTTGATACAAAAAACCTTCCCGGTGGTTTACTGTAAACCCTGTCTTCGATAAGTAAAAGAAAAATTATTCAGTGATTATCTTCTTAGAATGGTAAGTGTTGTTTCACCGTTAAATTGTTTCAGTGTTCGTCGTTTCGGTACTTTTTGATTTTGGATACTAAGACATTAACAACTAAATTATCGAGGTACTCACTCACTCACTTTCAGCGAGTCAGCACAGACTGAGAAACGCTGGGGTACCTGATGTCGGTGGGTCCGAGGAGACAGATACTTTAAGAAGTCCGTTCTTATACCCTCACCCAACGGTAAAGGAAGAGGTTCCCTAGAAGAGGTGGGTCCCTAGTTCGAGTCCAGAGGACGTAACATCCTTCTAAGAAATGTCAGACTCGGTGGTTCCTCCCATAAAAGAAACCCAAACCACATAGGACCTCGTACCGATTTAAGATAAATTAAAAGGATCGTACCTGATCGATTCCGATACCAAAAAAGTCATCAGTACATACCTACACTCTCAACCTGGTACTTCTTCCGACTCACGACTTCTTAACTACTAAAACTTGACACTACAACCTCTTCTGAGAACTCTCAGGGAACCTTACGTTCCTCTGGTTCGATCAGCTAGGATTTCCTTTAGTTACGACTTACAAGTAACCTTCTTGACTACGACTTCGAGGTTATGAAACCGGTGGACTACGTTTCTCGACTGAGTAACCTTTTCTGGGACTACGACCCTTTCTAACTCCCGTCCTCTTCTCCTACTGTCTCCTGCTCTACCAACCTACCGTAGTGGTTGAGTTACCTATACTCAAACTCGTTCGAAGCCCTCTACCACTTCCTGTCCCTTCGGACCACACGACGTCAGGTACCCCAACGTTTCTCAACCTGTGTTGACTCACTGACTTGTAGTTGTTGTCGTACCCGATCCAACGTAAAACCATCTCAAGAACTTTCCTGTTACCGTTTACACCTTTTCTACAAACTTATTCTACTTCAGGTTCCAGATAAACTTAGGACTCTAAGTTACTAATATCCTATCTTAGACACTTCAGATCTCCAGAACTCGAGAGAAAGGTATTAGATAGAGAATACCAAGTTTTAACTAGACATCTTATAGAAAACTCAAAGATGTACTCAGCCTCTTTTCTTAAAAAAGTAAAAATCTTTTTTTACGAAACCGGGAACTTGTAGGTAAATTTGTAAAGAAAAAATTCTACCTTTTGAACATACACTTTTTTAACGTTCTGTCGTCACCAGGTTTTCTTGACATTACTGTATTACAAAAGTAGGTACGGTAGTGTAACTATGACTTGTAAAATATACACCGAACATGTTGACACTTAGACTTAAAATTAAAACATATTAAATTAAGTAAATTTACATATATCCGTGTACATCAACTACCGTCTTTCACTTCTCCTTCATTTTTCGGAGAACTCCTTTCACTTTCAACTCTCACTTTTTCAACCGAATTTCGAGTTGTAAGTCTTTTGCTTCTAGTATCGTAGACCAGGGTAGTGAAGTACCCTTTATCTACCCCTTTGTCACCTTTGTCACAGTCTGAAATAAAAAAACCCGAGGTTTTAGTGACGTCTACCACTGACGTCGGTACTTTAATTTTCTGCGAATGAGGAACCTTCCTTTCAATACTGGTTGGATATATCGGATAATTTTTCGTCTCTGTAATGAAACGGTTGTTTCCAGGCAGATCAGTTCAGATACCAAAAAGGACACCAGTACATACCTACACTCTCAACCTGACACTTCTTTCGACTCGTGGCTTCTTAACTACGAAAACTTGACACCACAACCTCTTCTGAGAACTCTCAGGGAACCTGACGTTCCTCTAGGTTGGTCAGGTAAGACTTCCTCTAGTTGGGACCCTAAAGAAACCTCCCTTACTACGACTTCGACTTTGAGGTTATGAAACCGGTGGAGTACACTTCTCAACTGAGTAACCTTTTCTGAGACTACGACCCTCCCTGACCCCCGTCCTCCTCTTCCCCTGCTGACTCCTACTCTACCGGTCTACCGTAGTGCCTGAGCTACCTGTACTCAGACTCATTTGAGGCCCTCAACCACTACCTGTCCCTCCGGACCGCACGACGCTAAGTACCCCAGCGTTTCTAAACCTGTGCTGACTCGCTGACTTGACTTGACTTGACTTGACTCAACTACCGGTTAGATAACCGGTCATTTCAAGAGTCTATTGGACTTCTTAATAATAAGACACGATTTATTGTGTCTTCTAACTTTTACTTTTATAGAAATAAAATGGGATTCAGTCCATTCGCTCCAATAATGGGTGTAGAATAGAGGTCAGGACCATCCATTCATACGTCCATGTATATGTAATGACACAGAGACCGTAGAGAGTGAAAGAGACAGAGGTGCCAGATAATAGTTAGATACAGAGAGAGAGAAATAGATTACAAACGTTATCATGTAAAAAGTTGTACACCTCCCTTTATGTTCCTGACCTCTTGTCTTTCTTATACTACTTCCAATAAACACAGGTAAGATTTCTATTTTGATAGTAAAATTTTTTCGTCTTATCTTTTTATTTATTTGTTTTTTTTACCCGTATCTATTCACATTCGTTGGAAATATCCCGTGAAATATTCTGTTCAGTCGAAGTTACCACGGATCTTTAAGTAAACCTTCCAACTTTAGTATATGAAGGATCTTCGGTAAGTTCTAAAGTTTCGTTATTAAAGATCCAGAAAACTAGAAACATTGTCAAACACGAGATATTGGATATCTATTTGCAGTCCTTTTTTCACAATCCTTACTAACTCAGGACACAAATGAGAAGTATTTAAACTACGAAAAAACATTACTGAAACTTCTTACTCTTGAAAGTTTCTCCCACCATCCGTTCCCACCTCACCTCAAATTATTCTCGAACATTGTCTGATATATCAAATCACGTATATCTCATCTTTATTTTACTAATCTTTAAAATTATTAAATATGACCTTCACTTCTCGGATGAGTAACCTTTTCTGGGACTACGACCTTTTCTAACTTCCGTCCGCCTCTTCCCCTACTGTCTCCTACTCCACCAGCCCACCATAGTGGTTGAGTTGCCTATACTCGAAGTCGTTCGAGACCTTCTGCCACTTCCTGTCGCTTTAGACCACACGACTTCAGGTACCTCAACGTTTCTCAGTCTGTTCTTACTTGTTGACTTGTTGACTTGTTACTGTTGTTTACATTTCCTTAGATTTTCTAATATATCTATCTATCTATCTATATCTATATCTATAGTACGAGTGAGTCAACGAAGTAACACAGACTGAGAAACACTGGGGTACCTGGGTGGTCCGAGTAGACAGGTACCCTAACAGGTCCGTTCTTATGACATCCCCCAACTGTACAGGAGGAGGTCTCCTAGAAGGACTGAGTTCTTAGTTCTGGTCCAGAGGACGTAACGGTCGTATAAGAAATGGGGACTCGGTAGACCCTTCGGGATATATATATTTATATAATAATTATATATTATTCTGGATATATTAAGTAAATAAATAATATTTATACATATATAGGCTTAGTCAAACGACATATGGACTTTGATTATATTGTGACATTTAGTTATATAAAGTTATTTTTACTATTTTTGTCTTTAAAATTCTTTACTTAAAGAAATAGAGGTGACTTATATGTCCATACATTCCTTATAATTAGTATTTGGGGTTAGTGACGTCTACGTCGTACAGAGAAAAGGACAATAAGAGAAAAATTCAACTATTTTAAATAGATGAAATAAAAATTAAAGACAGAAAATAAACAAATAAATGAAATGTCATAACATAACCAAAACGGTATGTAGTTGTACTAAGACGGTACCCACATTTGCACAAGGGTTAGGACTTGGGGGGAGGGTGGAGGGAGGGGTATGGTAGGGAGACCCAGTAGGGTCACGTGGTCGGGGCCCGTAGGACATAGTACGTAACTTGGACCTGACCGCTAAGTTAAGTGTATACTATAATATGTACAAAGTTACGGTAAGAGGGTTTAGTAGAGTGGGAGCGGGAGAGGGTCTCAGGTTTTCTGACAACATATGTAGACACAGAGAAAACGACAGAGCATATGTCCCAATAACAATGATTTAAGGTATATATACATGACGACGACGACAACGACGATTCAGCGAAGTCAACACAGGCTGAGACACGCTGGGGTATCTACCGTCGGGTGGTCCGAGGGGGCAGGGACCCTAAGAGGTCCGTTCTTGTGACCTCACCCAACGGTGAAGGAAGAGGTTACGTACTTTCACTTTTCACTTTCACTTCAACGAGTCAGCACAGGCTGAGAATCGCTGGGGTACCTGACGTCGAATGGTCCGAGGAGCCAGGTACCCTAAAAGGTCCGTTCTTATGACCTCACCCGACAGTAGCGGAAGAGGATATATACGTAATCATATGACATGACCCCCAAAGGGGCCACCGAGTCTCCCATTTCACAGACGGATGTTACGTCCTCTGGACCCAAGTTAGGGACCCATCCCTTCTAAGGGGACCTATTCCGTTACCGTTGGGTGAGGTCATAAGAACGGACCTTTTAGGGTGCCTGACTCTTCGGACCATCCGATGTCAGATACCCCAGCGTTTCTCAGCCTGTGCTGACTCACTGAAGTGAAAGTGAAAGTATGACATAACCACAAAAGAAAGACCGAATGAAGTGAGACATATTATCTGAGGTCAAAGTAGGTGGAGTAATCTTGATTAAGTTTATATAAGAAAAATTACTGACTCATTATGAGGTAACACATATACATGATGTCGAAAGAATAGGTAAGCAGACGACTACCTGTAGATCCAACGAAGGTACAGGACCGATAACATTTGTCACGACGTTACTTGTAACCCTATGTACACGGAGAAAATTAAGACAAAAGGAGTCACACGTACGGGTCGTCACCCTAACGACCCAGCATACCGTCAAGATAAAGGTCAAAAAATTCCTTAGAGGTGTGACAAGAGGTATCACCGATATGATCAAACGTAAGGGTGGTTGTCACATTCTCCCAAGGGAAAAGAGGTATGGGAGAGGTCGTAAATAACGAACATCTGAAAACCTAGCGTCGGTAAGACTGACCGTACTTTACCATGGAGTAACACCAAAACTATACGTAAAGAGACTATTACTCACTTCAACTCGTAGAAAAGTACACAAACAATCGGTAGACATACAGAAGTTTTAAGAGGTTCGGTCTGAAGTCGTTATGCACTTGGCACTTGAGGGACTACAAGTTCGACCAAAATCTTTTCCGTCTCCTTGGTCTCTAGTTTAACGGTTGTAGGCGACCTAGTACCTTTTTCGTTCTCTCAAGGTCTTTTTATAGATAAAGACGAAATAACTGATACGGTTTCGGAAACTGACACACCTAGTGTTATTTGACACCTTTTAAGACTTTCTCTACCCTTATGGTCTGGTGGATTGGACGGAGAACTCTCTAGGCATACGTCCAGTCCTTCGTTGTCAATCTTGACTTGTACCTTGTTGTCTGACCAAGGTTTATCCTTTTCCTCATACAGTTCCGACATATAACAGTGGGACGAATAAATTGAATATACGGCTCATGTAGTACTCATTACGACCTGACGTTCTTTGTGTTGGACCTTAGTTCTAACGGCCCTCTTTATAGTCATTGGAGTCTATATGTCTAGTGTGGTCGGAATACCGTCTTTCACTTCTCTTCGATTTTTCGGAGAACTACTTTCACTTTCACCTCTCACTTTTTCAACCGAATTTCGAGTTGTAAGTCTTTTGCTTCTAGTACCGTAGACCAGGGTAGTGAAGTACCCTTTATCTACCCCTTTGTCACCTTTGTCACAGTCTGAAATAAAAAAACCCGAGGTTTTAGTGACGTCTACCACTGACGTCGGTACTTTAATTTTCTGCGAATGAGGAACCCTCTTTTCAATACCCGTTGGATCTATCGTATAAGTTTTCGTCTCTGTAATGAAACGACTGATTCCAGGCAGATCAGTTCCGATACCAAAAAGGACACCAGTAC
Source organism: Capra ibex (assembly GCA_006410555.1). Lineage (NCBI taxonomy): Eukaryota > Metazoa > Chordata > Mammalia > Artiodactyla > Bovidae > Capra > Capra ibex. Next base: position 48,192,689 of record SJYO01037955.1, on the reverse strand, counting down.
ATACCTACACTCTCAATCTGACACTTTTTCCGACTCGCGGTTTCTTAACTACGAAAACTTGACACCACAACCTCTTCTGAGAACTCCCAGGGAACCTGACGTTCCTCTAGGTTGGTCAGGTAAGACTTCCTCTAGTTGGGACCCTAAAGAAACCTTCCTTACTACGACTTCGACTTCGAGGTCATGAAGCCGGTGGAGTACGCTTCTCAACTGAGTAACCTTTTCTGAGACTACGACCCTCTCTAACCCCCGTCCTCCTCTTCCCCTGCTGCTTCCTACTCTACCGACCTACCGTAGTGCCTGAGCTACCTACACTCAGACTCACTTGAGGTCCTCTACCGCTACTTGTCCCTCCGGACCGTACGACGCTAAGTACCCCAGCGTTTCTCAGCCTGTACTGACTCTCTGACTTGACTTGACTTGACTACAGAAGAAACCTCTTTACAAACAAATCAAGAAACCGGGGATAAAACTAACTCAGTAAATAAAAGTACCTTAACTCGACGTCCTCAATGAACATATAAAAACTCTAATTAGGAAACAGTCAACGAAGTAAACGATAATAAAAGAGGGTAAGACTTCCGACAGAAAAGTGGAACAAATATCAAAGGTAACAACATGTTTTCGAAAATTAAAATTGATCCAGGGTAAACAAATAAAAACGAAAATAAAGGTTATAAGACCCTCCACCCAGTATCTCCCAGGACGACACTAAATACAACCTCTCACAAAACGGAGACAAGAGGAGATTCTCAAAATATCAAAGACCAGAATACAAATTTAGAAATTAGGTAAAACTCAAATAAAAACACATACCACAATCCTTCACAAGATCAAAGTAAGAAAATGTTCACCAACTGGTCAAAAGGGTCGTGGTGAACAATTTCTCTAACAGAAAAGAGGTAACATATAAGAACGGAGGAAACAGTTTCTATTCCACAGGTATCCATGTACCTAAATAGAGACCCGAAAGATAAAACAAGGTAACTAGTTATAAAGACAGAAACACGGTCATGATATGACAGAACTACTGACACCGAAACATCATCTCGGACTTCAGTCCGTCTAACTAAGGAGGTCAAGGTAAGAAGAAAGAGTTCTAATGAAACCGATAAGCTCCAAAAAACATAAAGGTATGTTTAACACTTCAATAAACAAGATCGAGACACTTTTTAGGGCGACCATCGAACTATCCCTAACGTAACTTAGATATCTAACGTAACTTAGATATCTAACGAAACCCATCATATGAGTAAAAGTGATACAACTAAGAAGGCTAGGTACTTATGTCATATAAAGAGGAAGATAACCACAGGAGAAACTAAATAAAGTGCTCACAAAATATCAAAAGATATATATCCAGAAATCAAAGAAATCCATCTATATAAGGATTCATAAAATAAGAAAAGCAACGTTACCACTTACCTTAACAAAGGAATTAAAGAGAAAGATGAAAGAGTAATAATCACATATCCTTACGTTCCCTAAAGACACACAACTAAAATATAGGACGTTGAAATGATATAAGTAACTAATGGAAATCATTAAAAGACCACCTCAGGAATCCCAAAAGATACATCTCCTAGTACAGTAGACGTTTGCCAGTCTCAAAATGAAGAAAAGGTAAATCTAAGGAAAGTAAATAAAAAGACGAGTCTAACGACACCGGGTTTGAAGGTTTTGATACAACTTATCATTACCACTCTCACCCGTGGGAACAGAACAAGGACTGAAATCCCCTTTACGAAAGTTAAAAAGTGGTAACTCCTATTACAAACGACACCTAAATAGTATATATCGAAAATAATACAACTCCATACAAGGAAGATAAGGACGAAAGACCTGTTAAAAATAGTATTCACCTACAACTTAAAACAGTTTCCGAAAGAGACGTAGGTAACTCTATTAGTATACCGAAAATAAAAAGTTAAACAATTGGATGAAACTTAAGATTTCCTGAGAAGTAACGAATGTCTTATACATTAAATGAGGAATTTATAGACGAAGGGAGGTAAAAAGTGACTTCATTTAGGTTACCCTTCCTGGACTCGAACTTGGGACCCTTTAGACCCATCACTGAATTTCGGTGACGTTTACCTTGTAATAAATCTTCAAATCTTCAAAGTACAAATTAGGATTTTTAAGACACTAAGAGTATAGGTTTATCAAGACATAAAGATACCAATACTTTTCTTGTAAAATTTTATAAGAATACTTTTTTATACCTGTCTTTTCACTTGATGGACTATGAGATAAGGACACTCACCAACTAAATACACATTTTAAAATAATATGACATAAATAGTAAACATCATTGAACTTCTCGTTACTTGGAGTCTACACGTTAAAAAAAAAACACAGTGTTATAAAGTTATTGAGTCTGATTTTCTTTATGTATTTATATTCATCACAAAAAAGAGGAAGTAAGAATATCCTTAAAACAATCTGATTAGAGACCTCTCTCTCCAGGTTTACAAAGGTCTCTCCACTCCTCACTGTCAAAACCCGATGACTTTAACTACCCGTAAAACTACTCAGGGAGAAGCTCTCTGTACTATCAACTTATTGTACGTGTGACTTTCGTAAAGACTAAGTACCTAATCTAGAGAAGATATAGGAGTTCTTTTGTGAGAAGTCTCAAAAAAGTCTTCTTTAAACTACAAAACTAAAAAATAAAATGGTGACTAGGAAAGTTAGTCTAATTTTACTTGGTTGTCCTTCGGGTAGGACCACGAGACACTGATGGATCTCCCTGCCCTCACACCTCTCTTTGAGGTCTTCCTCCCCTATATACATATTAATACCGATTAAACGTAACAACATACCGTCCTTGGTCTCGAAGGGTCCACCGTCGTCCCCATTTCTTGGACGGACGGTTACGTCCTCTACATTTCTCTACGGTTAAGGTAGGGACCCAGACCTTCTAGGGTACCTCCTCCCGTACCGTCAGGTGAGGTCATAAGAACGGACCTCTTAGGATACCTGTCACCTCGGACCATCCGATGTTTGGTATCCCAGTGTCTCTCAACCTGTACGAACTTCGTTGAATTGTGTATGTACCGTCTTTAGTTGTATTCTAACAGTTCGTTAATAGGTTAATTTTAAACAAAATTTAATTTTTATTTACTTGGTCAACAGAATTAAGAATGAGAGTACTAGGAGAAAGAACAGAGAGTGTAAATTAAAATAAATGTAAATTTTAAAATATCATAAATAGTACTGTTATGTACGTGTACCAATTTTGTAGGGACGGTACAAGTTAGTAACCACTCCTCACCGGGTACCCTCTTCACTGGACTACACCCACACCCCACTTAACGTCTTCGACCTCGACACGACGGTCAGTTTATCAACAGGAGAGGAATTATCTTTGTGACGATAAATAAACGGGATGACTCCTGGACGGGGAAACTTTTACACCAGAGTAGACAGTCCGAAGGGACCACCGAGTCACCATTTCCCCCGAAGGGACCACCAAGTCTACCATTTCTTAGACGGATGTTACGTCCTCTGGGTCCAAGTTAGGGACCCATCCCTTCTAGGGGACCTCTTCTCTTACCGTTAGGTGAGTTCATAAGAACGGACCTCTTAGAGTATCTGTCTCCTCGAACCGTCCGATGTTAGGTACCCCAGAAATTCTCAACCTATACTTACGCGTACGTGCGTGAGTATCCAGTTCGGACCCATCCAGGAACAACGACCTTATAGTCCTTCAACGGCACCAGTATCAGTCTAACCGAAAACTCTCCTCTACGAGTAATAGTTCCGGTAAGTTTCAGGTGGCTCGGTAGTATCGACGATATGAGTACTCAGGTAACTTATCTTTCTCCGATTTACTCCTTTCACTTTCAGTGAGTCAACACAAACTGAGAGACACTGGGGTACCTGACATCGGGAGGTCCGAGGAGACGGGTACCTTAAAAGGTCCGTTCGTATGACCTCACCCAACGGTAAAGGATAAGGTTTTACTCCTTCCTCCCACTGATTATAAGTAACCCGTCAAGTAGGACCAGAGAAGGAAGGAGATCCTCCTTCGGACATAATCCGAAGAAATTCCTAGAGAGTTTCTAAGGAGTTTGGAAAATTATATTCCCAAGAGTTAACCATTTTACTTAGTTTAGACCTTTGACTTTTCATATAGACTACTACAGTTCATAAAGTTTACATATCTTATAAGGGAAAGGGACCTATGACAGTACACCTCGAGAGGTAGGAAACCGAAGGTAGATCCGACCTCCGTCCTTCCCTTCTGCCCCCAACGAACAGGGACCATTACTACAGTTAACCGGAGGAACTAAAGTCCGAGAGAAAAGTTTGAGGACGGGAGACAGTAAGAGGCAGGAGGTTCTGATCTCAAACTTTAACGGAGGAAAGAGAAAGGATATTTGACGATATATATTAAAGAACCCAAACTGAAGGAATCGAGAATACTTAGTCAACTGTAAAGAGTTAGGTAAAAGATAGAAAGTCTCATCTAAAAGTTTTGCAGAAGGACAAAGTGGGTTCCGCAGAGATTCGTGAGTTAAAACCCAATAGAAAAAACAATATGAGTTAACGGACCATCGAACGTCAGAGGAGACATGTAGCCTAAGAGGTCCGTTCTTATGACCTCGTCCAACGACACGGGACGAGGTCCCCTAGAAGGACTGGGTCCCCAGCTTGTGTCCATAGAACGTAATATCCTTTAAGAAATGGTAGACTCGGTGGTCCCTTCGGGGAAATGGTGGTGTGACCTATGTTACTCTTTTAGTTCTCCGTTCGTGAAATAAGAATCATTTACTACTTTACTTACGACTACGTGAACGACAAAAATTACCGGACCCCAGACTATGGGTGGTGAGGCCGACAAAGTAAAACAGAAGTAACTAAATCGAGACGTAAACGAAAAGATAACCTAAAAAGGTCAGCTGGGTTATAGATTATTTTGTAAGTGTCTAGTAAAAAGGTAAAAAGGAGCGGTCGATAAAAGGTAGTTCATCCAACGTTTAACTATACAAAAGTGTCTTCGGGTAGTAATTTTACTGATTTATAATTTGTAGACAAGAAAATCCGTCGACATTTATCTCTTTGAGATAAAGAGTTACTCAAAAAGTTATGTAGAATACTCGTATAATTTAATACGGTACACTTCTAAACGAAACTAATCTTATGCAAAATGTAAACAAGAAAGAAAAACTGTATTTTCTCAGTCAAGTCAAGTCAAGTCAACGAGTCAGTACAGACTGAAAAACGCTGGGGTACTTAGCGTGGTGCGGTCCGGAGAGACAGGTAGTGGTAGACGGTCTCAAGTGAGTCTGAGTGCAGGTAGCTCAGGCACTACGGTAGGTCGGTAGAGTAGGAGACAGCAGGGGAAAAGGAGGACGGGGGTTAGGGAGGGTCTTAGTCCCAGAAAAGTTTACACAGTCGAGAGACGTACTCCACCGGTTTCATGACCTTACAGTCGAAATCGTAGTCAGGAAGCTTTCTTGTGGGTCCCGACTAGAGGAAATCTTACCTGATTAACCGAGAGGAAGGTCAGGTTCCCTGAGAGTTCTCAGAAGAGGTTGTGGTGTCAAGTTTTGGTAGTTAAGAAGCCACGAGTTGAAAGAAGTGTCAAGTTGAGAGTGTAAGTATGTACTGGTGACCTTTTTGGTATCGGAACTGATCTGCCTGGAAACAACCGTTTCATTATAGAGACGAAAAGTTATACGATAGATCCAACCAGTATTTAAAGGAAGGTTCCTCATTCGCAGAAAATTAAAGTACCGACGTTAGTGATAGACGTCACTAAAACCTCGGGGGGGTTTTATTTCAGACTGTGACAAAGGTGACAAAGGGGTAGGTAAAGGGTACTTTACTACCCTGATCTGCGGTACTAGAAGCAAAAGACTTACAACTCGAAATTCGGTTGAAAAAGTGAGAGGAGAAAGTGAAAATAGTTCTCCGAAAACTCAAGGAGAAGTGAAAGACGGTATTCCCACTACAGTAGACATATAGACTTCAGTAACTATAAAGATGGTCGTTAGAACTAAGGTCGAACACAAAGAAGGTCGGGTCCCAAAGAGTACTACAGGAGACGTCCATTCAATTTATTCGTCCCACTGTTATATGTCGGAACTGCATGAGGAAAAGGATAAACCTTGGTCAGACAACAAGGTACAGGTCAAGATTGACAACGAAGGACTGGACGTATATCCAAAGAGTTCTCCATCCAGTCCACCAGACCATAAGGGTAGAGAAAGTCTTAAAAGGTGTCAAATAACCCTAGGTGTGTCAGTTTCCGAAACCGTATCAGTCATTTCGTCTTTATCTACAAAAAGATCTTGAGAGAACGAAATAGATACTAGGTCGTCTACAACCGTTAAACTAGAGACCAAGGAGACAGAAAAGATTTAGGTCGGACTTGTAGACCTTCAAGTGCCAAGTGTATAACGACTTCGGACCTAACCTCCTAAAACTCGTAATGAAATGATCGCACACTCCACTCACGTTAACACGTCATCAAACTAGTAAGAAACCGTAACGGAAAGAAACCCTAACCCTACTTTTAACTGGAAAAGGTCAGGACACCGGTGACGACTCAAAAGGTTTGAACGACCGTATAACTCACGTCGTGAAAGTATCGTAGTAGAAAGTCCTAAACTTTATCGAGTTGACCTTAAGGTAGTGGAGGTGATCGAAACAAGTATCACTACTAAAGATTCCGGGCGAACTGAAGTGTAAGGTCCTACAGACCGAGATCCACTCACTAGTATGGTAGCACTCATAGAACCAGTACTTCTAGAAAAAACATGTCAAGAAGACACATAAGAATGGTGGAGAAGAATTATAGAAGACGAAGACAATCCAGGTATGGTCAAGAAAGGAAATAACCCGGGTAGAAACGTACTTTACAAGGGAACCATAGAGATAAAAAGAACTTCTTTAGAGATCAGAAAGGGTAAGACAACAAAAGGAGATAAAGAAACGTGACTAGTGACTCCTTCCGAAAGAATAGAGAGGAACGATAAGAAACCTTCAAACGTAAGTGTACGAATCTAGAAAGGAAAAGAGAAAACGAAAAGTGAAGAGAAGAAAAGTGTCGATAAACATTCTGGAGGGGTCTGTCGGTAAAACGAAAAAACGTAAAGAAAAGGTACCCCTACCAGAACTAGGGACAGAGGACATGTTACAGTGCTTGGAGTCAGGTATCAAGTAGTCCGTGAGATAGATAGTCCAGAACAAGGAATTTAGATAAAGAGTGAAGGTGACATATTAGTATACCCTAAACTAAATCCAGTATGGACTTACCAGATCACTGGACTTGAGGGGTCCAATCATCCACGGGTTATACGATGACCTCTAGTCACCTCTTTATTGAAGTCTTTCTTACTTCCCTACCTTGGTTTCGTTTTTGTTATGGGTCAACACCTACACTGACCACTATCTTCGTTCCAGACTACGACATTTCTCGTTATAACGTATCCTTGGACCTTACAATCCAGGTACTTAGTTCCGTTTAACCTTCACCACTTTGTCCTCTACCGTTCTCACTTGTAGCTGTAAGATCCTTAGTCACTTGATTTTACCTGACCTTACCCACTTAAATTGAGTCTACTGGTAATATAGATGATGACGTCCGTCCTTAGGGAATCTTCTTTACCTCATCGGTAGTACCAGTTGTTTTCTCAGACTTTACGTCATGAACCTACGTTAGAGTTTTTACTGTCTTACTAGAGACAAGTAAAGGTTCCGTTTGGTCAGTTATAGTGTCATTAGGTTCAGATACGGGGTTGGTCATTACCACTTCTTCGACTTCAACTTACCAAGACACTTCTGGATGTTCCGGAAAATCTTGATTGTGGGGGTTTTATACAGGAAAAGTAATATCCCCTGACCTTACGTTTTCATCCTTCAGTTCTTTGTGGACCTCATTTTCCGTTTAAACCGGAACCTTACGCCTTACTTCGTCCCGTTTTCGATTATCTCAAAGTGGTTCTCTTGCGTGACCAGTATCGTTTGTGGGAGAAGGTTGTTGTGTTCTCTTCTAAGATATGTACCTGTAGTGGTCCACCAGTTGTGGTTTTAGTCTAACTAATGTAAGAAGCATGGGTTTCTACCTCTTCGAGATATATCAGTCGTTTTTGTTCTGGTCCTCGACTGACACCGAGTCTAGTACTCGAGGAATAACGGTTTAAGTCTGAATTTAACTTCTTTCATCCCTTTTGGTGATCTGGTAAGTTCATACTGGATTTTCTCTAAATAACAGTTTATAGCTGTAGTTTCCGGAAGTAGTTTAGAGAAGATAATTACAAAAGTGGAAATAATAGTAATGACAACGGTCAAAAATGACTTCGTATTAACTACGAAAACTTGACACCACAACCTCTTCTGAGAACTCTCAGGGAACCTGACGTTCCTCTAGGTTGATCAGGTAAGAATTCCTCTAGTCGGGACCCACAAGAAAGCTTCCTTACTACGATTTCGACTGTGAGGTCATGAAACCGGTGGAGTACGTTTCTCAACTAAGTAGCCTTTTTTGAGACTACAACCCTCCCTAACTCCCGTTCTCCTCTTCCCCTGCTGTCTCCTACTTTACCGACCTACCGTAGTACCTGACCTACCTGTACTCAGACTCACTTGAGACCCTCTACCACCACCTGTCCCTCCGGACCGCACGACACTAAGTACCCCAGTGTTTCTCAACCTGTGCTGACTCACTGATTGACTTGACTTGACTTGACTCCGTGTACATCAACTACCGTCTTTCACTTCTCCTTGATTTTTCGGAGAACTACTTTCACTTTCAACTCTCACTTTTTCAATCGAATTTCGAGTTGTAAGTCTTTTGTTTCTAGTATCGTAGACCAGGGTAGTGAAGTACCCTTTATCTACCCCTTTGTCATCTTTGTCACAGTCCGAAATAAAAACCCCCGAGGTTTTAGTGACGTCTACCACTGACGTCGGTCCTTTAATTTTCTGCGAATGAGGAACTTTCCTTTCAAAACTGGTTGGATCTATCGTATAACTTTTCGTCTATGTAATGAAACGGTTGTTTGCAGGTAGATCAGTTTTGATACCAAAAAGGTCACCAGTACATACCTACACTCTCAACCTGACACTTCTTTAGACTCACGGTTTCTTATCTACGAAAACTTGACACCACAACCTCTGCTGAGAACTCTCAGGGAGCCTGACGTTCCTCTAGGTTGGTCAGGTAAGACTTCCTCTAGTTGGGACCCTAAAGAAACCTCCCTTACTACGACTTCGACTTTGAGGTCATGAAACCGGTGTAGTACACGTCTCAACTGAATAGCCTTTTCTGAGACTACGACCCTCCCAAACCCCCTTCCTCCTCTTCCCCTACTGTCTCCTACTCTACCGACCTAACGTAGTGTCTGAGCTACCTGCACTCAAACTCACTTGAGACCCTCTACCACTACCTGTCCCTCCGGACCGCACGACGTTAAGTAAGCCAGTGTTTCTCGACCTGTGCTGACTCACTGACTTGACTTGACTTGACTTTTTCAACTAAATGTTTAACACAATAAAGTCCACATATTGTATCACCGAAAAAGAGTCTTACGTAAGACAATATCCAATAATATTCTATGACACATATTAAGGGACACGATGTGTCATCCAGGAACGACGAATAGTTAAAATGTATATCATCAAACGTAGAGTACGAGGATTAAACAGGAGGAGGGAAGGGAAAGGGGAAACCATTGGTATTCTAAAAAAAAAGATACAGATACACACAACAAAATATATATCTAAGTGAACGCGAAAAATCTAAGATATGACTTCACTATTGTTCGTCATAAACAGAAAGAGACTGAACAAAGTGATTCGTATCATAAAAGATCCAGGTAGATACAACGATGTTTACCGTTCGAAAGTAAGAACGGTTTAGACACTATAAAGTAAAATATAATATATATATTTTATGTGTGTGCATATATACATATATATGGTATAGAAAAACCTCTTCCGTTACCGTGGGGTGAGGTCACAAGAACGGACCTCTTAGGGTCCCTGCCCCCTCGGACCACCCGACGGCGGATACCCCAGCGTGTCTCAGCCTGTGCTGACTTCGCTGAATCGTCATCTTCATCGTCATGGTATAGAAAAATTTGGTTAGTAGTCAACTGTCCGTGAACCCAACAAAAGTACAGAACCGATAATATTTATCACGATGATACTTGTGACCTCACGAACATAGAAAAGTTCAAATATCGAAAACCAAAAAGACCCATATATGGACCCTCACCCTAACGACCCAGTGAAGTGTACGTCATCTCACCAACTTTATTTTTTCTATTCAATTATATTTTTACAACCACTCCTACACCTCTAAAATCTGGGAAGTACGTGACTACCATCCTTACATTTCACTACATAGGTGAAACCTTTTGTTAGACGATGAAGTAGTAGACCGGACGTTAAATTCTTTTTACTTTTGTATACGGATGTGTATACATGTACCTACAAGTGTTGTCGTAACAAATATCATCAGTTTTCCACCTTCGTCAGATTTACGGGTAGGTGACTATTTACTTATTTATTTTACATCATACAGGTACAGGTATGTTACCTTATAATAAGACGTTACTTTTCGTAATTCAAAACTATACGTGATGTAGTACTTACTTGGAACCTTTGTCATACGATTCTCTTTCCTTCGGTCAGTGTTTTTTAACGAATAACATTCTGAAGTAAATGTGTTTTACAGGTCTCAGCTGTTTAGATATCTCTGACTTTCATCTCTGGTCTAGAAGGTTCTCTTCTCTACGTAAAAGACCTACTGTGTACCCACGATTTACTCTACCAAAGTACTTCCCGTTTCAGTGTCGGAATCTTTGGTACCACTTCCGAAGAACTCGGACACGACCCGAACCCCATACCTGATGGTCGTAAGATCACTTGCTACGTCCGACCTCTGACCTTGGAGAAGGAACACAGAGAGTCGTAAAAGTCAGGGAATCTAGAAGTGTACCGTATTTACTTACAGTAAGTCAATTGACGTTTGTACTTACTCCAACTTAAAGATCGATGAGGTCATTTAACTCTGAACCTAAGTTCAAATTAAATAAAAGAAAGTGGACTAACTTATTTTGCGTAAGGATGATGGGAACAAATTCTCGACAACTACAAATCAGCGATTCAGTACAGACTGAGTAAGCGTTGGGGAACCTAACATCGGGTGTTCCGAGGAGACAGGTACCCTAAGAGCTCCGTTCTTATGGACCTCGCCCAACGGTAAAGTAAGAGGTCCCCTAGAAGGACTGGGTCCCTAGTTTGGGTACAGAGGACGAAACCGTCCATCTAAGAAATGGTAACTCGGTCTATAGGGTTAAATGGACAATGAAGGTCGGTGGACGAAGAGTACAAACTCCGTACTACATCATCTACCACGGACTTCTTTCCTTTTTTGATAGTCGAAGTCTAATTTTTTTTAAAAAAAAATAAAAAAAAGTCGAAGTCAAAACTTACTACGACGGTATAGATACCTAAAGTGTTGATCTACCCAAAAGTTTTTTAAAATGGGTATTGGAATACATAGCATAATGTAAGAGGTTCGGTTATGAACTAAAGACGTTGAAAGAAAGTTGAGGAAGAACTTTTTGAATGGATGACGAACGAAAGTTACTTGAGGTCACTGTAAGACTTTATCCCGAACTAGTAAAACTGTGAATTTGTAGGTCTCCCGTCTCTGTATCAAAGTACAGAAGTACTTAGACCAAACTAAGACCTAAACATCTTTACGTTATAAGAAATTAATGTTCTTAATAGAGGTTCCATATATTTCATCGGAGACAAGATCTTTCAGATTCTACCTGATTTTAAACTTTTTACCTCTTTACTAGTGACTCCGAGATAACTGACTGACTCTTTATTCTTAGTCGATTACACTTTGTAAACCCGTTATTAAAGGTCTTTCTTTGAGTTATTGGACTACGTTTTATTCTTTTGACGAGAGGAAACAGTCTCTGGGTTGGAGGGTGGAACGAAAATTCTATGACGTCACTTTACGACTCATCCTGTGTATCTCCACTTTTAACTAAAAGGGACTTCACATGTGACATGTAAGTTTCGGTTTTAAGAAAGTTGTTCTAATTATTCACGATAAGTACCGCAAGCAAGGGACCCGTCTAGTTGTCACACTTCTCGTACTCATCTCCGATGTTTCAGGAGACGACAACAGTCTACATAAACTCGTGTCGGGTGGTCACAATCCGAGGGGACCACCGAGTCTACCATTTCTTAGACGGACGTTAACGTTCTCTGGACCCAAACTAGGGACCCAACCTTCTAAGGGACCTCCTCCCTTAACGTTGGGTGAGGTCATAAGAACGGACCTCTTAGGATACCTGTCTCCTCGGACCACCCGATATCTGGTACACTAACGTTCCTCAGTCTGTACTGACTTGCTGATTGTGAAAGTGACAACTTTCTTGAGACTAGTAGAAAACCCCTTCTCGGTTAATTTTGTGTTTAGTGAAAATCGGTTCAGACCACCAATCAATTTACCACCCGAACATTCGATTTTTAGAAATGAATATTTATATCTTGAAGGGATTGAAGATTGAACGTTGGGAATTCCCTGTATTTTCCACTCTTTAGGAGGGATTGGGATGTTTGTACCCCATTCAATTCTACCTGGGTCCAGTCTACCTTCCCAGTTTTTAATCTTTGTGTTCCTTTCCTGTCTCGTCCCATACGAAGAAAGGTAGGACTGAGAACTGATTATTAACTTTAAGTTAAGTATGAAAATAAATAAATTTTATTGTTAGACCCCGAAGGGACCACTGAGTCACCATTTCTTAGGTGGACGGTTACGTCCTCTGTGTCCAAACTAGGGACCAGACCCTCCTAGGGCGTACGGCACCTTGTTGATTCGGGTAGACGGTGTTTTCAACTCGGACACGAGGTCTTGGACCCTCAGGGTTGACGACTCGAGTGTGCGACGCTGATGACTTCGGGTGCGTGGGATCTTGGGTACGGCGCGTTGTTCCCTTCCGTGGTGTCACTCTTCAGGTACGTGACTTTGGTCTCTCATCAAGGTGAGAGGTGTTGATCTCTTTTCGGACCCGTCGTTCCTTTTGGGTCCTGCCGACTATTTTTATTCTATTGTCCACCTTAATTAAAGATTAAGGTCGATATTACATAAACTTTTTTATTCCCACAACCCTGATTCTTCGGGACCCAGATCTGGACGGACGAAAGTTGAAGACACTGACATCCGCTAAGAAAAGTGGAGAATTTCTAAGTCAAAGACATAGGTATATTCCTGTCCCGAATTTCTACCATTCTACGGAAGTTAAAGTACTAAAATTTTAAATACTTAGAACCCAAAGTCTCGACCGACTGAGTGACTACTAAATAGACTCTTTTTATTATAATAACTGAGAGGTTACTCTCTGATTATAAAGGACACCTACTTTTTAATTAAAAATCGGTAGTGATTACAGTTTGGTTTCTTTTGTAGGACTGCGGATATTTTTTAAATTTCTCAGACGGGTTTCTATCTACCGATCCTTGATTGTCACACACTCAAGGGTATTAATTGATTTTGAGGTGTATCCTTAGAAATTAAATGCTTTTTTAAAACACCAAAGAAAAGAAAAGGTTTGATTTATAAGAGTCTCTTTACTTTTATACGAATTCCTTATATACATCGACCCTCGTCGATATAACATAAAAGGATACTTATCGTAGATTGAAAAATTTACTACTTTGATTATAATGTTTCACTATTATTGTACGACGGTGTGCGATTAGGTTACAAACATTAAAGATGACTTAGAGGTTCTTCTTTTACTTGGCAGTCTGTGAACCTTACATCTAGACTTTTAACCTACCATACTTTAAACCTACTTGACTTATCCAAAAGGATTCTGGTACTTAGGTTTCACCGGTGAATCAGTATCAAAATTTTTTTATAAATAAATAAACCGACACCACCCAGAATCAATACCGTACGCTCTAGAAAATCAACACTTATGAATCAACGTCGTACACCCTAGATCAAGGGACTGGTCCCTAGTTTTGACCCGGGGGACGTAAACCATCGAGTCTCAGAATCGGTAACCTGGTGGTCCCTTCCGTGGGAACAGTACCAACAAAATCAGTTACTACTTTGTATATATAATGTGGTTACCTACGAACTCCTATATTGTTACTCTTACGAAAACCTATTTCTTGACACTTGACTGAATTTGTTACTCCGTTCTTCCTCCCGGTCTAAACCCCGCCTACAATGGGTCTGACGGTAGAAACGAGGACTATGAGAAAAGAAAGGGACTACACAACCAGGTGGGGGTCAAAACTACGACCGAGGTCGTAGTCCGAGAGCATTAAAGACAGAGAGGAACTGTCTAGTATCGTGGTCCTTGTACCACTTGTCCCACGTTTACTATTTTTAATATTAGTCACCACCGTAAATAGTCCGAAAGTAACGTATAAGACAAAATGTACATGACTAAGTAAATGAGAACCGTCCGTCACGTCATGAAATTTGTTTACAGGAGTGTCCTGAAGGGATCACTAGGTCACCAATTCTTAGACGGAACGTTACTTCTCCTTTACCCAAGTTAGAGACCAACCCCTTGATTCTAGGGTGTACGGGTGCACGGTGTTATTTTCTAGGACGTACTACGTTGACTCTGGGTTGTGTCGGTCTATTTAATTGATAAGAAATTTTTTTTTTTATCTTCAGGAGTGTAAGAAACTCTACCGAGGGGAGTCTCCCCTCCAGATTGAAGAGAGGAGAACTTACACCTGACGTGAATTACTGAACAAGATTACTCGTCCCATTTCGATTTCCCTACTACACTACACACTGGAAACTGTGATCCAGTATTTCCCGATATCGAAGGTAGAACCAACAAGAGAACGACAGAGACAGAGAGAAAGAGAGAGAGAGGGGTGATCGAGACCTTCCTCGATCGACGGTACAGAACCCCTGAGAGTACGGGCACTTCTCCGAGTGCACGTCTCCTCGACGTTATGTTGAATTGAGGCCTGGGATTGGTACACCGGACGGGAGTTGATGTACTCACTAGGACCTCCGTCCAAGGGGTCACCTCGAACTTCTACAGATGTGGGTAACCGTCGAACTGACGTCAGAGGTCTTCCTGGCACTAGGTTCGGTGGTGGATTCAGTGAGGTCCTGGGGGTTAAGAATCCTTTACACACTCTCCCTGAAGAGACAGTCAGGTCACCAATTCTCAAGTGGAAAGTTATGTCCCCAACAACCATACTAAGGACCAACTCCTTGACTCTAGGGTGCACACACACAGGAGTCAGTGAGTCAACACAGACTGAGAAACGTTGGGGTGTCTGGTATCGGACGGTCCGAGGAGACAAATACCCTAAGAGGTCCGTTCTTACAACCTCACCGAACTGTAAAGGAGGAGGTCCTCTAGAAGGACTGGGTCTCTAGTTTGGATGTAGAGGACGTAACTATCCGTCCAAGAAATGGTGACTTGGTGGACCCTTAGGGTTCTAGGGTGTACAGAGTGTTGGTTCTTTGGTCTTGTATTTGTTGTCTTCGTTATAACATTATTTAAGTTATTTCTGGAATTTTACTAAGTGTATGAGGGGGGTGGTTTTTTTTAGAATTTTTCTTTCTTTAACACACTCTATTATAAACAACAAAAGTCAAGACTCATTAATCAAGGGTGTCGTTATCCGTTCATGTAATGTCTGACCGAGTCGACCATTTCTTAGGTGGACGTTACGACCTCTGGACCCAAGTTAGGGACCCAACCTTTCTAGGGGACCTCTTCCCTTTCCGATGGGTGAGGTTATAAGACCTGGTGTCTTAAGGTACATGACATATCAGGTACCCCAACGTTTCTCAACCTGTGTTGACTCGTTAAAAGTGTAGAATAGTTATCCGTTCATGATGGTAATAGGGAACAAAGTCTACTTGTTGAAATTCGGGTCCTTTCAATACATTGAATAAGGTACAGTGTGTCGGACCTTCAACACCCCCGTTCTTCGTGTAGGGGTGTCAGAACAAAGACTCAAGTGTAGGAAACGAAGACCACATGTATAGATACGGAAAAGAACAAATAAAACTTTAGAACAAGAAAGAAATAGTAAACAGGGTTGAAAATCATAACCATCTATTAAAGTTCCCCCAACTCTACTCACTATTTCTGTCACAATTTCCGAAGAATTTTTACTGAGATAAACATCAATTTTTACGAAAATACAAAATCTTCGGTAGATCGTAAACACATGGAATCTTGAAATATAGCCTCTTCCATTACCGTGGGGTGAGGTCATGAGAACGGACCTTTTAGGGTACCTACCTCCTCGACCATCCGATGTAAGGCACCCCAGAGCTTCTCAGTCTGTGTTGACTCGTTGAAGTGAAAGTGAAAATACGTAACCTCTTCCTTTGCCGTTGAGTGAGGTCATAAGAACGGACCTCTTAGGGTCCCTGTCTCCTCGGACCACCCGACGATAGATACCCCGACGTGTCTCAACCTGTGTTGACTACGTTGAATCGTCGTCGTCGTCGTTGTCTTGAAATATGATGTCTTATATTTACACTCTCCATCGAGTACCGAAATACTTTCCCCATTTCTTAAACGACTCGAAGGTGTATTTCCCACTCGGAACTTTAAGACACATCTTAGTCGAAAAGGAGTAGTTTCTATACCGTCACTATGTCAGATGTCTCCTTGGACCGTACGACGACAGGTACCTCTGTGATTTAGGACAGTTTCTCACCCTGTACTAAATGTTGTCTTATTGTTGGTTCACATTAAGATCTCTCCAGTCCACAACCCACCAAGGAAATCTGTAGCTCCGTTCTGAACTTCTTCAATGAAACAAGACTTAAGTACACTGGTAGTTCGACTTGTAGAGTTTTAGACCCGAAACTCAGGACACAGTACCGACTCCGTAGGACCACTTCAAAGGTGTGACTCAAGAACAGTAAACGTTTAAAGACACAGGAGGGAAAGTCTACCTCTCTCTGTCTTCGAACCTCGACCTGAGGAGGGTTCAAAGAGTCAAGAGGAATGAAAGAACAAAGACTGGGGAGTCACCCCACTGACCGAGACTCGACGGAGAGTGTAAATATAAGACAGCATATTTCTTCACTGATGAAGACGAAATGTACCTCTCAAGGCAAGTATAAGCCTTCTTGGTCTTCGGTCTTTCTCCTTCAACAGACGGACTTCAGTCGACCTCTTACTGGTTGTCCCGAAGAAAGGTAACGATATAAATCTTAAATGAGGGTTGAGAATGACTTCTTATACAACGACAAATCAGGGATTCAACACAGGGTGAGAAACACTGGGGTATCTGATATCGGTTGGTCCGAGGAGACAGGTACCTTAAAAGGTCCGTTCTTATGACCACGTACAACGGTAAAGGGTGAGGTCCATTCAAAGGACTGGGTCCCTTAGTTTGGGTATAGAGAACGGAGAGGACGTAACCGTTCGTCTAAGAAATCGGGACACGGTGGACCGTTCGGGAAGTATTGTAAAAGGTGTGGAAAAGATTGACGAAAAAGTAATACAGAGGGAAAGAACTGACATTCGGAGCAATCTTGTCTTCAGTGTAGAAAAGAGTGAGATGACAATGATCGTAGACCATGACTCGAACCGAACAGACTCACATGAGTCATTTATAAACAACTTATATACTTACTTATTAAAACCTGTTGTAGAGAGTTATTAAAAATTACACCAATTTCAGTTTATTTTGTGTATACTCCCGATGGACACCGAATACGTGGAGGTTAAACACTGAAGACGTCTTTCATACCGGTACTATTAAATCGTACCTGTAACAAGTCCGTAAACAATAGTTAGACATATTGAGACCTTCTGAGCTGTCTGAAAGTATCACGCAGATTAAAACTTGTCATTTCTATGGTCACTTTGGAACTGTAAAGTTATCGTGTCTACTAAAGTTTACAAAGAGAGGGTTTGACTTTCGAACTATTTCAAAAAAAATTAGAGAGAAATTTACTTTTTATTAAGAGGGACAAAATTTTTTTACCATCATACAGAACTAGTGAGGGATCAATACCAAATCTCGTGAAACGAGAAGTAATCCCTTCATCAAGTAGACGATAAAGAAATATTGGGTTTCACCGACGGAAACCTCCTCCTAGTCTTCGATTTGTTTCCGCCAAAGGAGTTTATTTAGGAACTGTAGGGACGAGAAACGAGGGATGACCAGGAACTTTACGTTAGAGAGGAGTGTTATGCAATAAATTGAAGTACCACAAACCAACCATGAAACTATGATAAACTTCTTTTTTTTTTTTTGAAGTCAGTTACATCGTAGTATTTCTAAGGAACCCTATTTTTAATCATATCTTTACCACTCTTTGTAAAGGGTTCCGTAGTAAGTCCCAAGTGGTACTTGTTTACAATTAACATTTTTTCAAATGTATTAATTTATAACGTCAAAGTTATTGGGATTGTGCAAGGAATATATTGATACACGTGTTGATAAAATTAGTGAAAAATCACCGACAGATCTGTCTGACCATCTTATTGAACTAGACCTTAAATTAATTTATCTCTAATGTTTTGAAATTCTCCTTTTTTACAACATACCGTAGTCACAGAAAAAAAACTTCTACACCAAACCTCTACTTGTTCGTATATTCGTTAAACCGGTACACTACACTTCTTGACTGAGACCTTTTCTAGAACTACGACCTTTTCTAACTTCCCTCCTCCTCCTCCCCTGTTGTCTCCTACTCTACGACGTCAGGTTCCCCAACGTTTCTCAGTCTGTACTGACTTGTCGACTCGAATGACTGACTGACTGTTTCTTCGTTTGTCTCTTACGACCAAAATTTTTACTCTACAACCCATTTTCCCTCTTTTTCTTATCCCAATATCTTCCGAACGTTCGACGATACAAACACTTTGGTAATAATCCCTAATGAGATATTAAGTTTAAACCTTGATCCAGGAATTATATAAAGTACACAAACCACCATTTATCGTAGTCACAAACTTTTTACTAAAAAAGAAAAGGATAGGTAACAAAGTGTTAAAGTTGTAACGGGAAAAGACAACAAAAAGGTTCTTTCTCCAACAGCGTTAATACGAAAAAGTCAAAAATAAGATAATCATAGAAAAGTGGGATTCAGAGTGTAAAATCTTTCACTAAGTCAATTTACCCGGGTATTCCTTCGTTAATGTAGGAGTCGGACCTCAGACCTTCTCAGTCTGTGTCAATTCATCTGACGTCTCTCTTGACCCCCTTTGGGGGTTAGTTTCACGTTTCGAATTATCAAATACCACTTTCCCTTCCAAACATTGAAGACTGTACTCCAGTACTCTTTGGAAAAGTCGTAAACAGAAACCTCAGAAACCCTCGGGTAAAGGACCTCCTTAGGTCGACAGTACCTTCCCCTGATGGAACTCTGGTGGTACGACCCTCCTGCGAGTTCGTCAGTGTAGGAAAGGGCAATGCAGTAGATAGAACTGTTGGGGGTTGTGTGTGTGTAAAAGGGGGAGAACAGGAGATTCTGAGTCTCAGTCCACGGGTGTCCAGATGAGGTGTAGAGACGAACCTTCAGGGTAAGGTGTTCGTAGTGCCACAATCACAACCTCTGAGATGTGAACTAAAGGTCAGGGGGGGTATAAAGAGGGAAAAGGTCAACGAGTGGAACCCTTAACTAAGTTGTAGGTGGGTCTCGAGATCGGTTTTCGGTTCTCAGTCGGAGGGAAAATGACAGAAAACTGGGAGTGGGGATTAGGTGGGTGTTCACCATCACCAAGACGTGGGTGGTTACACGGAACCACAGAAGGTCAAAAGGGAGACGACAGACGTAGCAGTAGAGAAAACCATCGGAGGAATGACTGAGGACAGAGGAAAGGAAGGTGAGACGATAGGATAAGAGTTGAGTGGTTGATATCAGTGTAAAATTTTACAATCTACGTAGTAGGGTCCAGGGACGTATTTGTGAATTTACCGAACGATTCCGTAAACTCGTGTTAGGGTTAGTGTCTTACCCTATACGCACCAGAATGGACCAGAGATGTTGGAGTAGAGTAGCGACGTTGGAGTACAGGGAGAGGGGAAGAAGTTGAGAAGGTCGTGTTTTCGGGAAAGAGTGGACCCTTGAACCTTCACTAACGGGAAACGGACCTGGTGAGGGTGACGAGAAGTGTAAGAGTCGGATTTACCGTACCTCCGGAGAGTACTACCGGAGGAGATTTCCTCGACGAGTCACAGCAGTTGGTACCGTAGGAGAAGCATGTGACATTACAAATATTGGTGACACGAATAAAACGAAAATTTTTAATAAATAAACATAACTTCATATCGACTGTATAATGCATTTAATGTTCGTATTTTATATTACTAAGTGTGGAAAATTTCCAATATCCAAACTAGAGACCCAACCCTTCTAAGGGACCTCTTCCCTTTCCGATGGGTGAAGTCTTAAGACCGGACCTCTTAAGGTACCTGACATGTCAGGGAGCCCAGTGTTTCTCAGTCTGTACTGGCTCGTTGAAAGTGAAAGAGAGGTAACTATCGGTATTTTATAAAGATATAAGGGACATAAGACATCATATAGGAACATCGAATAAAATATATATTATAAAACATGGAGAATTAGGGGATGGGGACATAACGGAGAGGGAAAAAGGGAGAGTAGTGACATTAATAAAGCCCAAAAATGTAAATTATACATAACAGATCGACAAATATCATGAGAACTTGTGATGTTTGAGTATCGGACACAGATAAAAGGTAAGTGGTAAAACAAGAAACATAAGTCGGATCACGGACCGTGTATGTTCCACAAGTCAATTGATAAGACAACTTATTTAGTTGTTTATGATTTCGAAACCCTTTAGCGTTTTCTTGGTACATGAACCAAATTCCCCCTTTAGTGCCCTTCCACCAGAGAAGGTCGAATTCTGTCTTACCTTTTGATCTTTGTCTTCTGGACGCAACTTCCCATGGTGGAGTCGTACTGTGGTCCCTGTGGTTCAAGGGTGCGTAGAGGACGATGGACAGAACCTGATCGACGAGTCGTAAAATAGTGAGGTCAAGGGTAGAATGGGAGTAGGACATTTAGGTTGAGGGTTCAGACTGAGAAGTCGTCGGGACGGGAGAAGAGAGAGTAGATGTGAACGCTAAGGTGGGACGGTTCAAGATAGGAGTCCGATTTTTACGGGGATGTCGCCGAACTTTGGTACTCAGAGGTGAAGCTAGTGAGTCACTTACCCCCTCCTATCAGGAGTCAAGGTGGCAGGATGTTGACTCCATCTCTACTGACACCTTGAAAGGTCGGTGCGACGGTTCATTTGTTCACCCATGTACTGAGACTCCGAGTCTCCTCTCAAAGTCCAGTTCACATGTGTAAACACCCAGTAGTGTTATCTACTGAGTAACCTTTTCTGTGACGACGACCCTTTCTAACTTCCGTCCTCCTCTTCCCCTGTTGTCTCCTACTCTACCAACCTACCGTAGTGACTGAGTTACCTGTACTCAAACCCGTTTGAGGTCCTCAACCACTACCTGTCCCTCCGGACCGCACGACGTCAGGTACCCCGACGTTTCTCAGACTGTACTGACTCGCTGACTTGACTTGACTTGAATTGTCATCTTCTTGACAAGTCTTTCCTATTCTGGGTGTCCTTCTCCGTTATCTTCTTCCTCCTTTCTCCTACCAACTACCTTTTTTTGTTTTGTTTGTTTGTTTGTTTGTTTGTTTTTTTGACCTATTGACCCTCCTTTTATTATTAGAAAATAAAGGAGACTGAGAACCAGGTCTACTCTTCTCTGTCAGAGGTTTTGTAGAGTCGAGGACTACAATGACGACTTAGGATCTACAGCTAGACCCCTTCGTTCCACTTCTCTGGAATTGTATAAAAAAAGACTAAAAACGAGGGTCATAATGTCATAACGGTCATGGGATGTTAAAATGGGTAAAGAAGAAGAAGTACTTCGGGTACTTCCAAAACTCTACACGAGTCCTTGACCAGGAAAAACGATGACACACGTCGAGTGGTAAAATAGATAGGGTGGGTCGAGAGACCTCGACGCATCGGACTCAGTGGGACACAGTGCGGGGTCGTTACCCGGTGGGAAACGATCCTCGGTACGGGGACCCAGAAGGACACCACGGGGTCTTGAGACCAATGGTTTTAAGAAAGTCTTTTAAGAGAAGAATACACAATTAAAACAAGTCCCATAGTGTTGATGTGCTAACTAGGAAAAACCTACTAATTGAATTTTAAATCCTTACCTTGAGTGATAACGGTAGTCTAAACTTAAAACATTTCCCTGACCACTCTAGTGGGTTTCCGTTTGGGAAGTGGTTTCCCTTTAGGACAAGGTGTACGAGGAATCTCTTTTCTACGACTTTACTTCCACGAATTTCGTGTCGTAGACGACTGGATCCTTGGAGAGGTGTTTCACTGGGGGACCCTACTTTCACCTCGGTTCACGAGAAACCCCACTTCCAACTTGAACAACAAGAAAGCGGAACCTCTCGTTCTCCTAATCCCGAAGGGTCCACTGAGTCACCATTTCTTTGACGGACGATTACGTCCTCTGTATCCAAACTTAGGGACCAAACCCTTCTAGGGTCCTCTTCCTGTACCGTTGGGCGAGGTCATAAGAAAGGACCCTTTAGGGTACCTGTCTCCTGGGACCAACCGATGTCAGGTACCCCAGTGTTTCGCAGTCCGTACTAAAACACTGACTCGTGTGTTCGCCAATTGTCTCGTTCAGAGACTCCGTCGAAATGTTTATAGGTGGAGTATTTAAGTTTCAACGGAGGTAGTCTTTACATTTAAAGTCTATTTAACTCTTGAAGTTTCTTGTTCGAATTTGACTTAGTACCTTTATGTTTTACCGATTATCCGTGTAAAATGTGACACCTACTTCTTACTTCTATTCGGGTGTTTTTATGTAGTCTTCAAAAAGTATAGGAGGAAGAGTTCGCATACCCAACGACACAGAGACCCTTCCTTACCTTGACCCTTGTTGATGCTTTCACTTTCGACGAGTCAACACAGGCTGAGGAACACTGGGGTACCTGATAAGTCAGGTACCTTAAGAGATCCGGTGCTCAGTTCTCACACATCGGAAAGGGAAGAGGTCCCCTAAAAGGGTTTGGTCCCTGGCTTGGGTACAGAGAGCGTAACGTCCACCTAAGAAATGGTCGACTCGATGGTCCTTTCGGGTTCTTATGACCTCAGCCATCGGATAGGGAAGAGGTTGGTCCTCTTTTATTAGATTAGAACCCGACCTCACTCGTTAGAATAGATATCTTAAAAACACGGGGGAAATAAAGGAATTGAGTCCGTATGCCACTCAGGGTCTGGAGGAAGTTCCACACGGTCTGTAACGTTTCGGTTATTTTAGAGGACTCTATGAACTCGGTGTAACCAGGGACAACGGAGACTTACTGTTTTAAAGGGGTGTTCCTGGCGCCACTGACACACTTTCTTCTCTTACCGTGATTACTACATCAAACTTGATTCAAAACATAAATCTGGGAGAACTTCCTATAGCGGTGACGGAAATGACTGACTCTATAAGTGATGACAGTTACTTGTCCAGAGTTCTTTTAATAAAAATTCAAGATCCCCTTTCGTACGAAAAAGAAGAAGAAAGTCACTTGAAATCGAACAGTTATCAATCGGTCGATAACTCTTTCTCACTCAACCTAATTGAGTACTTTGTTATGCAATGTCACAGTTCTTTTTAGTTTCTCGTTCTCCGTTTGTATGTTCATACAATGTTTAGAAAACGGTTCTTAATTTTTAGGTTTAAATAAGTAGACAATTTATTTCTTGGTAGTCATCACCTCTACCACTATTTAATCGGACCTACTTTTCTTTATTACGTCACTTGTTATACGCGTCGTTAATCCTGGGTTTATTATTAGAGTCTCAGTACGCTATAACCCGACGTGACCAACGTTTTAGCTACACTAGGACCTGGAGACACTTTTCGACGTTACTGAGACCTTAATTCTGTAAACCCGCAACACTCACCCTCACCATAAATCAACCAAAAGTCGAGAACTTTCTTCGTCAAACTGACTCTCCACCCACCGAAACACTTGTCGTATACACTGTATAAATTAAGATGTGATGTACCTATCTTATGTTAACAATGTAACTGATGAATCATAAGGCTACATAGGAGAGAGTAGTATAAAGACGAAACTGAGAACAACGACGGAAACAGAAGATTGGATTTGTAAAATCCAAATTCTAAAAACGTGGGGAACCTTCGTGTTTCTTGGGACTACGGTTGACGATATAGTTTCGTCCAGTACTAAAATAATTCTACGTAATTTGAACTGTTAACAGTCGGAACTCGTCCGAGTTGGAGACAGAGGGACACCAGTCCTTGTTACATCCTTAAAATTATACTCAGAGACACCACCGACTAAACTTAAAGATCCTGTCGTTAATCTCTTCTGTGCAAGTACCAACCGTTCGCGGAGAAGGCCCGCAATAGAGTTTACTTTGCCGAAACTCCACATAAATTTTACGGTTGTCAGTATCGGACACTCTCGGATGTTTCTCCACTCAAATAGTCGAAGTCGTAGGAAGAAACCACTCCGTTTTTGACACGTTGTACGACCAACCACAAGTCTTCAACTTCCATTAGATAGTCGGACCGGAATGGGAGGACATTGCGGGTTACTCACTGAACAAGAAGATTTCGGAACGACCGTCATAAACTTTTCTTTGGATAAACTTATCGTCAGCACGTCGAGACGTTAAAGGATACGAGAGATTGAGTTGTCTAGTCTTTAAGTTACCTTACTCGTCTTTCTCGGTAGAAAAAAACTCAATTACTCACGGATAGTGTACGAATATATTTGCCATTAAACTGTACCACTTCTCGGAGTCCTGTCTTTACATACCCGACCACTAAAATTTTCAGTTTTGGAAATCTAATCTTAGACCCGAAATTTATACAATAGAACCACAGACAAAGTTTTTACCATATACCAAAGTAAACTTTCAAATCGGATTCAAGGTCACTGGACTATGGATCCATTCATATACACACATAGATAGGTGAATATATGAATGTATATACTGTATCTATATATGTATTTTACTATATCTATATTTTCTTATATATTTTTAAATTATAACTATATTTTATCATATATACAAAGATATTTGTATATATGGTAAAATATAGATTTAGGAAAGAGATATCTGTATACACATGTATGTACAAAAAGAGACATGTATATATGTATAAAAAATGGAAAATATATATAAGAAAAGAAATCCCTCTTTTGTTAGAAAGGTAACCTTTGTTTGTAACAAGTAACATTTCCGTTGACTTTTTTCTTTTTCTTTGTGACCTGAAGCCACCGTCGACGTACTTAATCGACTTTAAAGTATCAGCAGAGAGACGTTTGACCGGAGAACGACCGGGACTCCTTATGCACCCACTTATGGTCTGTGTCTTCTTACAGTTGAACCGGACAAATACTTCTATTCCAGAACATTAAAGAAAATCTTTCATCGAATTTTCCTATTGTCTTGGTGTGGACCTTAAAGAAAAGGGATGATGATAAATTTGTTTGTGTCTTGGGAAGGAGAAGCCTCCTTCAATTCCAAGGACTCTGGACATAAATAACGAGTAAAAATTGGTACTGCAAACGAAGTAACAGAGTGAAGTAGAACCAGTAGTATTGTCGGAACACCACAGGTCGGCGTCTTCCCGGGGAGACTACAAGTCGCTGGTGAGACAAGAGAGAGGGTCCTATGCTACACAGGGACCCCAGTAGACCCTTTTCTACCCGAGAGTCAAAGGAGGAGTCACCACCTTTCTAAACTAGGAAAAAGATCACGAGGTAGTAAAGCCATTGAACCAGTGACCAAAAATTAAAGACGACGAGGACGACATTGTCATGTCTGTACTGAGGCTTAACCTGGATAAGGAAAGTGAGATTGAGAATACGAACCAACGAACACGAATCTATACGACTGAGACGTGAAAAACATTTTCTTACAACGGGTATCGGACTTTACGCGTACTATTGGGTGAGAGTTCCAAGACTGGAAATTCCGTATTATGAAAAGGTAAGGATATCTCTGTTTCTCGACTTCTCGTCTTTTATTGGTCAGAACGACCTCCAAATATCCTTGTGACACTAGTCTGGTCGAGTCTGTCGACATTCTTGTTTTCTAAGGACGTGGTTTTTCAAACGTCGGTTCTCAGATCATATTTCCTTCGGACTTAAGATTAAGGTTATTCTACAAAGAAACTCTGTGATCGGGTGGTAGAAGAGTCAGACGACCGAAAAGGTCACTTCAGTAATAAAGAGTGGGGTTGTGGAAAAGAGAGGCCAATAACCGGAAAGGACGACACTCGTCAGGATCGAACCTGAGACATGTGATGACGGTGGACGACTGGTTGAGAGAGAGACTTGCAGAACTCAAGTTTAAAGAGTTCCGTCTGGACTAGGACAATCGGTCACCAATGGACCGGAGAAAGTTTGACACCCCGACCTCTTCTGAGACCCTACGGGAAACTGTCGTTCCTCTAGTTAGATCAGTTAAGATTCCCTTTAGTTGGGACTTAAAATTAACCTTCCTGACTACGACTTCGAGATTATGAAACCGGTGAACTACGCTTTTCGACTGAGTAACCTTCTCCGGGACTACGGCTCTTTCCAACTCGTACCTTCCTCTTCCCCCGCTGTCTCCTACTCTACCAACCTACTGCAGTAACTGAGTTACCTGTACTCAGACTCGTTTGAGAACCTCTATCCCTTCTTGTCCCTTCGGACCGTACGACGTCAAGTCAAGTCTAGTCAAGTCAGTGAGTCAACACAGGCTGAGAAACACTGGTGTACCTAGCGTCGTGTGGTCCGGAGGGACAGGTAGTGGTAGAGGGCCTCAAGTGAGTCTGAGTGCAGGTAACTCAGGCACTACGGTAGGTCGGTAGAGTGGGAGCCAGCAGAGGAAGAAGAGGACGGGGGTTAGGGAGGGTCGTAGTCTCAGAAAAGGTTACTCAGAAACTTGACACCACAACTTCTGAGAACTCTCAGGGAACCTGACGTTCCTCTAGGTTGGTCAGGTAAGACTTCCTCTAGTTGGGACCCTAAAGAAACCTTCCTTACTACAATTTCGACTTCGAGGTCACGAAACCGGTGGAGTACACTTCTCAACTGAGTAACCGTACGACGTCAGGAACTCCAGAGTCTCAGTCTGTGCTGAATCACTGCCTTGTCGTCGTTGGACCAGAGACGCGTACATGAACAACCTGTCTGGATACTCTCATAAACCAAAATCCACCGTGAAAATAGGCACCAGATCGGATCTACCCTAGTCTCACTACCCCAACACATCGTGTTGTCCTTCAGTGAACATGGGGACGTGACTCCCGTCCTAAGAGAATAAAGAGACCTGACATGGACTGAGACCGGACCATATCCTCTACCATCGGGACGGAGTCTCCCACGACAGTCCTGACTTTCTCTTCCGGTTCACAGACCACGTCACCTCCGAATCGTTTCGTTGTCCGAAAAGGAACACTTTTAAAAAGTGTTAAAGGAACAACAAGAACGGAGCCAATAAACACACAGAGTTCTTCTTAAGTCTACCCAGGATAAATCCTATGTCGTTATTTTCTTGCACAACATAAAACCTTACTTCTATTAATACACTACTACTAGGTCCGGTGGGTGGGACTTACGACAGGTACACGGTCCGTAACTCCCGAAACATACTTAATAGAATAAGGTAGGAGTAGAAGTATGACACACCGTCTAAGAGAAAACCAGGAATAATATAACTCCTCCGGTGACCCTGAGAGTCCTTCCAATCCATTGGAAGGGTTTCAGTGAACGAACGTCTAAACCAAAACTTGAGGTGACTTCTCGACTTGGAAGGTTGTCGGTCATACAACTAGAAAATCAAAGACATTTCAATAAAACCACTGACAGAACGACAATATCTTAGGAATGTATCAAACAATTAAATACTATAGTATGTAGGGGTTTTATATTATATTATATTACCCACGTACACTTTGACTGAAAATTTTTAATGATCGACTAGTCAAATTTACAATTCCTATAGTCTGTTTAGTTACAATTTGACTCTGTTCTCATAAAAGATGTTCACATGAAAAATCATACATGTATATTATCTCTTTAACTATTTCAATATAAAATTCTTTTATTTGTATTTTAGACATTCGGTACGAAGACAGGACCACCAACATCTTTGTCTACGATACTTAAACAACGATTAAACCTAGTTAAATATAAGGTGATCCGAGTACTCTTTTACAGAGGAACAAAATAAAAATTTTACACTACATATTGGTAATGTTGGTCGTGTAAGTTATGGAATAAATATTTACTAGAATTTATATTTCATTAAAACTTATTTGTAAAGTAAAAGTAATAAACTAAGACAGTAGTCCCCTTTGTGTTAAATAAAGTTAGAGACCTCGAAGACGAGATTCCTGTGTACACTTATTAATAGGACAACAGAACTGGGTGGAAAATAATTTCTTTTTTTCTTATTAAACGAAAAAGGAGAGGAGAGATGGATGACAATTACATGACTATAAATAATGAAGATTTACTCTGTTATTTGAACAGTTCTCGAGAAGAAAAACTCTAGTTTCCATACTGTAAACCTATAAAAACTCTCATAAACTTTACATAGAGAACTATAAAACCCATTGTCGGAAAAGTCGAAAGTAACTGTCTTTGGTATTTAGTAATGAATATAAATCATTGAATCCATTCGAATGACGTTTCTACATAGTTACACATCATCAAGACCTTTATCTACTTCTTGTTTTGAGAGATAATCCCGAGTCACATTCATTAATTTTAGTTTTCCTGTTCCCTGTCTTAAAAGTAATATAATTTTATAGTCATACCTTATACGACACCGTGGAAGAATATTATTTAATTACATCGTTCGTAACATCTAGTTCGGGGTATTTCAACACATTCATCTTAAATATATGGAAACATATGTGTCCGAATGTACTATTCCAGCATAACTTACTTACTTACTTAGAATCTTTACCATATTCTATCACAAATTAACGTGTCTGAAGTGGCAACCAAGACGACGATTCAGCGAAGTCAGCACAGACTGAGACACACTGGGGTATCTACGGTCGGGTGGTCCGAGGGGGCAGGAACCCTAAGAGGTCCGTTCTTGTGACTTCACCCAACGTAACGTGAGGAAAAGGTCACGTACCTCACCCCACGGTAGTGGAAGAGGTTACGTATTTTCACTTTTCACTTTCACTTCAGAGAGTCAGCACAGGCTGAGAATCGCTGGGGTACCTGATGTCGGATGGTCCGAGGAGGCGGGTATCCTAAAAGGTCCGTTCTCATGACCTCACCCAACGGTAACGGAAGAACGTACCTGAAGTGATGTACCTAAGTTTAGGAGAGAAACGGTTAAGGGTCAATACAAAAGAACTCGTTTGACAAGTTATAGAGACCACAAAAACAAGATATGTGTTACATTTATACTTGCCACGTATAGAATATCATAATAATACACCTAATTTACTAAAGTGTACATTTCCTAAATCTGAAAAAGACCATGTACACACGAATTTACACAATGGAGAACAATACACTGACAAAAAGTAAAAGGACGAAAGTCTTTCTTATTTTGACTTTGATTATTATTTTCCTGACCCGAAGGGACCACCGAGTCACCAATTCTTAGACGACACGTTACATTCCTTGTGGCCAAGTTAGGGACCAGACCCTTCTAGGAAACATGGTTGATTCACGTACTCGGTGTCGATGTCTCGGGTGCTAGACTTTGTTCTCTTCGGTGGCACTACTCTTTCGGGCGTACGTCGTTTCTTCTAGTGTTGTCGGTTTTTTTTTTTTTTTTTTTTTTAATTCCTTATTATCCTTATTAGGTATGACTCTACTACTTTTTGTGAGTTTGTAGTGTTCCTATCTTAAAACTTTTACCCAGGTCAGAGTTTCTCAATTACTTTTAGAGGCCATGGGTCTTGCTCTCACTGGATACTCGTCTTTGTCTTCCAGCTGAGCAGAGACGGGCTGGGAGTCACCTACCGCTCCCGAACTACACTACCTACGTCTTCAACCTCTCCGGTGGGACTTACCTCCCCTCCTCGTTCCGCACTGACGCACTCCAGCGACTCGTGGGACGTCGACCCTCATGGAGCATACGTGGAGTGTCGCGGAAGGAAGTGGATGACGTTCAAGTACATGGGTCTGGACGACGAACCCGGTTTGGGTGGGGACCTTCTTAAGTCTCACCTCTTCGTCAAATAGAGACAGTAAAACCGGTCCTGTGTCCAGATGCACGCAGATAGTCGACTCCTGTTTATCACTCGACTCGTGTCAGTCCTTTAGGACGACGACGACCGGTTTGTCGGGAAATAGGACACTCCACCTTGGTGAACTGATTTTAAAGGAGAAAGAACCGTTTTCGGAAGACAATTTATGAGGGCTGTTACACATGGGCTACGGGAAAAATTACCCGAAAATTAAAAATAGTGTTTCATTGTGAAAAGTAGTAGGTATTTCTTAAAGACGTGACGATGTAAGTTTAAGGGTTTTTTAGAACAGATTAAGACGATAAATAAGAGGTATTGACATTAGTCACTTTAAGAGTTCAGAATCCTTAGGAGAATCGTTACCAACTGTGTGTAATTTTAGTCACACAGTGCGTACAACCCTATAGACTTTCTCATAGTTTTTATTTCGTAAAATATAGGTAATAGAGTAATTCTAAATATTCGTAGGATCTCCCTTGTACAAAAGTCATTAGAATAAAATGTCTACTCTTTTGACTTTGAATCTATGTATAGAAAAGGGTCTAATTAGTCGATCTCAAACCAAATCGACATTAAAGTCCATCTGAACTAAGGTCTTAGTCTCAAGTAGTTCACAAATCAAAAAAAAAAAAAAAGACTAATCCGACATCCGTGAGAAGGAGGACCCGAAGGGGACATCGAGTCACTAGTTCTTAGGTAGACGGTCACGTCCTCTACGCCCAATCTAAGAACCCAACCCTTCTAGGGGACGTCTTCCTTTACCGTTGGGTGAGGTCATAAGAACGGACCCTTTAGGGTACCTGTCTCCTCGGACCGCCCGATGTCAGGTACCCCAGTACTTTCTCAGGTCGTTCTGAATCGTTGATTTGTTGTTGAGAAGGAGAACCACGCCCTCTTACCAAAACACGAAAACACTTTAAATCCAGATACNAAAAAAAGACTAATCCGACATCCGTGAGAAGGAGGACCCGAAGGGGCCATCGAGTCACTAGTTCTTAGGTAGACGGTCACGTCCTCTACGCCCAATCTAAGAACCCAACCCTTCTAGGGGACGTCTTCCTTTACCGTTGGGTGAGGTCATAAGAACGGACCCTTTAGGGTACCTGTCTCCTCGGACCGCCCGATGTCAGGTACCCCAGTACTTTCTCAGGTCGTTCTGAATCGTTGATTTGTTGTTGAGAAGGAGAACCACGCCCTCTTACCAAAACACGAAAACACTTTAAATCCAGATACTTTTTCTCTGTTATGCTTACCGGTCCAATATCAATAGACCGTTAGTTTGTAATGTACCCTTGATTCACGGGTCCTATCCTTTCTATTTGAGAACTGAACCCAGTATGGTGACCCGTTCAGTCACGTAGATGCGACCATATTCGTTCCACAGGGAACCCAGTCGTGTTGCTAGGAGGGTCTAGGCCCCTAGTCTAAAACTGACCTCAGTAGTTCTTCCAGACCCGTTACCACACAACCTTTACCTTGTAGTAAACCCTTATCCTCCCTGGTCTGGGTTAACTCCCATGTACCAGGGAACTACCCGAAGGAACTACCGAGTCTGTCATTTCTTAGGTGGACGTTACACCCTCTGGACCCAAGATAGGGACCCAACCCAGAGAACTATAACTATTCAAGATTCAAACAACAACAAGTCAACGATTCAGCACAGGTTGAGAAACACTGGAGTACCTGACGTCGTACGGTGCGAAGGGACAAGAGGTGGTAGAGGGTCTCAAATGAGTTCAAGTACAGGTAACTCAACATACAATGCATGAGGATTTTATTGACTTCTTTGGATGGTCGAAGAGTAAAATACATTCTGGAGTTCGTTGATACGTTCACTCGTGTTTCTTTTTGGACTTGTTCGAGGGAGACCTACGAGACCTCTCGCCCGACTGATGTCTACCCGTCCAATTGTCGCTACCCCTTATATGGTAGGAGCCGTTGTTTCTCGAACGGGAGAGTCTACGGTCACTGATGCTGACTCTTCCATCGTTCCCTACGTTTTGTCCCACCCGAACAAAAACTTTAAACTAGTAAAGATGGATTCGTGCGAAACTGGTGTAGTTTCTAGAAAAGGAAGTTCTGTTCAACACTACTTTTATAGACACTTGTCCCCTAACTTTTATTATCCGATTCGTAAATTGAAGACGAACACACCTACCCCGTCTTCCCCTCCCTCGGAGACTCTCATTGACGGTCAGTACTCATCTCGACAAGAGGGGCCGAGGTGGGTGAGACTTTTGGGGTCCTAGAGACCCAGAGAGGGAACTCTACACAGTATCTGTCCGTTCAACAATTTACTACGTAGAGGGCCAAGGAGGGACTTCCTGAGGCCACGAGTTGGACCTTTGGGTGTCTTCTTTTACAAAGTGTGCATTCCTTTACTCTCGTCTGCACTCTCTTGTACTGGAGTCGCTTGTGACAGGAGACTTCAGTCATATATACTTGTCTAAGTCTTACGACTTTTGCTATATCCTTCGACAGACCGGAGAGGTCGGTCACAGTCCTTACTGTTTTTACCACTACCCCTCCCCACCAGGATCTACCTTTCTCCGACTTCTCTGTCCTATGTCATTCAGGGGACGTATGTTTGTTCAGGACAGACTCTCTTCCAAGAATCAGGTTAGACAAGGATTCAGGTTGTTTCAATCGGATCCATGGGTTGATTGTCTTAGTCGGTCCATCATATGACACACACACAAATCAGCGATTTCAGTGATTCAGTACAGGCTGAGAAACGTTGGGGTTCCTGACATTGGGTGGTCCGAGGAGGTAGGTACCCTAAGAGGTCCGTTCTTATGACCTCACCCAATGGTAAAAAGAAGAGGTACCCTAGAAGGACTGGGTCACTAGTTTGGTCTTAGAGGACGTACGGTCGTCTAAGAAATGGTGACTCGGTGGACCCTTCGGGGTTAGGAGAACGAGATTCTCCGTTTTCTTGTTCAAGTATAACATTATATTATGAAAAGTGTATTTTATGTATTATATATTCACGTTTGTATGTATGTTTTACGTATCATGTATTTTTGTTTGTGTTTTTTATTTCTTCTATAAAATAAGAATGTCATGTCTGGAACTTTTCATGTCGTCGTACATGCTATCGACCGTGTGTCCCGTGTAAACGTGCAAAGAAACTTTCAAACATTGGACTTCCAAGTATGTAGTCCCTGAATAACATTAGTTTGTGTCATACACTTGGAACTTACGTAGAATCTAGTCCTTTTTCTTTTTTCACACTTTCCACAAACCCCTTTGATAACTTTCATTGTCTTTATACCCGAAACACAATGTACAATAACTAAACTTCAATTAAAGGAGTTCACACCGTGACTATAGGACCAATATCTCTTCTGGGAATAGAACCTTGAATTTACCATTTTAAAGGTCCGACTCCCTCCAGATTACTACTGAAGTTGAACGACAAGTCAGAAATTCTTCTTTCGTTCGTCCAAGTTTATCTATTTTGTCAGTTTACAATTGTCAACCATGTAGACTTCCTACCCTTATGTCCACAAAGTGCTATGATACAAAACTTCCAAACTTTTGAAAGGTTTAATTTACAATCCCTGTACACCAGGGATTATGACAGGGAGAAAAGACCTTACAGCACATGTCTTAAGTAGAGTGTCTAGTCGTCAGTGGGAGACACACGTCCCAAAAGAACTCTGCACAAAGTGAGAAAGGAAAGATATAACGTCCTTATAAGGAAAACCGTCACGACTGTAACGAGTCTAAGAAAAAAAAAATTCGATAATGAAATGAACTAAGATAAAAAAAAAGGGGGGTTTTACCATGAAACCGACTTATGTGTCGAGAGACCTTTATTGGAATTATTAAAAATTCACTTAAGAGAAAATTTATTGACAGTGAACATGTTAACATGTCGTTTAACGAAACCCGTACAATGAGGTGCAAAACCCCCCACAGTTGCAGAGGTAGGGGATCTACGGGCAAACACTTTTGGGTCAGAGGATTCAAAGGAGAGAACCCACTGCCCAACAGGGTCCACGGGTCGCGAGTACGACAGAGACCCTGACCGGTGTTCTACCGTCACAAAGTCTTGTAACAAGATGAACCTTCCTTCTGGGCTCTCGGACCGACTTCCAGACTTTCCCCGTAGGTACCGTCTTTCAACCGTCCAAACTACGACACAAGTCGTAGATTTACCAAACTTTGTTACTCGACCTACCACATAACCCCTTTTCTGTTATGATCAGAAAGAACAATATAGGAAACGGATCTCGAGTTAGCGAAATATGTTGTTAGTAGGGTACTTTGAGGTCCTTCATAAAAGAACAGACATAGCTACGATTCAAACGGTAAGAGGAGATCGATAAATACACCGCTACATGATATCGCTCCTATAGTGGATCGTAAAGAAAGACAGTCAGGTACTGGGTAATTCATATGATGAATTCTTTACATTTGATGTAAGTTGAGAGAAAAACACTGTACTTAAGATTTGTGTCAATTTTACAAGAAGGGAGAATCACGTAGGTATCTTGATACCTACCCACTTATAAAAGTAATTTGAAGGTGATTTGAGTTTTGGTTTCTTCTTTTCAAAAGAGTGAATCTTGGCAATATGTCCGATATTAGAAATTATCCAAGTTGGAAATTATAACCCGAAAGTATAGTATCAGACCTCGATTACTAACTTTACATACTAATGGCACTGTTTCTTTTAATTCCAGTAAAAACAGATTCAGGTCACGTCTGAGTCATTTAAGGTCTCTTCGGAGTATCTTTATTTTGAGCTACCGAGACGTCAATAGAAACCTACTCGAAGTTTGAGTCTGATATCTAGTGAACATTCACAGTTCCTCTCGAGTCCCAACCACTTCCGTTTGAGTTTCGAACACTTCTCCATTCCTCCGTAGGTACCCCGAGAGAGTCACTCACACCAGAGGGACGAGGTATTTAGACGGACATCGGAGTAAAGGCCACACCCGAGAAGAGACCACATCCAAGAAACCGTACCCTGGAAGAGTTTAGACCTCTCACTCGAGTTGCAGACCTCATTGTAGTAATCCCAAGAAAAGGAGACTGTCGGAGGACTATTTAAGAAGAGGGTTTACCTGTCTGTGAACTCGTTGACACGAATTACCTAATAGAACAATCTCGGCATATTGGAATCCTAATAGGTTCCGACTTAATTCACGTTTGCAAACAGAAAGTGAATTACCTGGGTGTTTGACTTAATTCGGGGTCGGGTAATTAGTCTGGTTGAGTGTTTGACAGAAGAATGACGCGATCATATGTCACTACACGGACCGTTCCGGGTGAGTACCCGACCATAGAGACTTAGGTCCATTTTAGGATCAAAGACGGATCACCTATCTTATATAAAATGAGAAAGTTTTAATATCTAATGAAAATGAAAACGAGGTCCCCAAATTAACACCTTACACATATTTACTAGCACCTCAGATAATAAAATGAATATTTGTGAGTTTCAGACTGTAATTCTATACGATAACAATAGTTCTGAACTAAGAATTCTAGACGTAACTAATATCTAATCTAAAAGAGGAGTTGACCTTGAGTGAAATGGTGGAGATTATATTCCTGGTCTCGAGTTCAAAAGTAGTGTCTAGGGTAGAGAAGGTCAATGAACATTTTAAAATCCCTTCCCGACCTCATGAAATCCTTACAAAATTCCGAAAGTGTTGTCCAGCGTACTTCAATAGTGTCGAAGATTGTACACAAGGAAAGTGACACAATCGTCTAACGTGGTACCATCTAACAGTCCCATAGGGTAAAACAAAAATTTCACCGAGGTCATTAGGACGTTCTAAACTCCTAAGGTTGTAAATTATTTTCGACCAATAATCGATATGAAAGTCTTTCTTTCTAAAAATTCTGGTGTCAAATTCACTCTTCTACGGGAGAAAATACCAAACTTCTTGCATTTTATATTCTACCAAATTTATAACTTACCGAGTCTCAATGGAAGTAAACACACCTTTAAGTTGTGTTTTAGGGAGTTGTCTCCAACCAAACAACGACCTCGAAACTTACTGAAGTTGGACTAGTGACGAAGAAAGTTCCGTGCCCAGAAGTGACAACAGTCTACGCAATGATAGAGGAGAAGGAATCCTGTCAATGACAAAGTCTAGACTCGTGTGTCTTGTCGAGGTACCCAGTAAAAGGGAAAGAAAGTGACAAAGAAAGAAAAATGGACTGTCCGAGGGGGAAATTCTCGTCTTTGTAGTGTCTCGCCCTACCCCGACGACGACGACGACGATTCAGTGAAGTCAACACAGGCTGAGACACGCTGGGGTGTCCACCGTCGGGTGGCCCGAGGGGGTAGGGACCCTAAGAGGTCCGTTCTTGTCACCTCACCAAACGGTAAAGAGAGAGGTTACGTACTTTCACTTTTCACTTTCACTTCAACGAGTCAGCACAGGCTGAGAATCGCTGGGGTACCTGACGTCGGGTGGTCCGAGGAGACAGGTACTCTAAAAGGTCCGTTCTCATGACCTCACCCCACGGTAACGGAAGAGGCTCGCCCTACCCCCTCTAAGGCGTTAAGACTCTTATATTGACGTACACTACAACAGACATTATCTCACTGTCTCCCAGTCTTTTTGTATCTCCTACCCTAGTGAAAAGGTTTACCCAAATGATCCTGAGATGAAGACCTACTGTCTGGGCAACTAGGTCCGGAAGTACCCATACGTCATAAAATTTTCCAGGAGACCCCTTTCCCCCGGAAACCAGTGACCACCGTTATTCTTGTCCACTCTTCTTTCAAACCGTCCAAACTACTTACGGTCCATCGGTCTGTGCGGACATAATTTCCCACGTACACAGACTTCGTATCTGATGTTCCCTTTGGACTTTTCAATCCAATCCAGATCTCGTTTCTACTGGGCCTTACGACACGACTCCCCGAACTGAAGGTCAGAAAATCCGTTGTACTCGGAGACCACCATAAACTTTTTCCCTCACTGGACTTTGGATGAACCTATCAGTCACTATTCCGTGAAGGACACACGTTCGTGACAAGGGCCCAAAGAGTATCTGTTTAAGTAACGTAAAAGAGTTATTAGGACACCTTATTTACGTCAATAGGGGTGAACCTACCTTCGTGTCCCTTAAACTTGGTGAACGAGTTCCGGTGTACCGATCTTCACCGTCTTGGTCTGATATGGGTTCATCGGAACGAGGACTCGGACCCGAGGTTTGGTAACGTAACAAATCCCCGTCTTACCTGGACCTCTCTCCTGTCTCCCTTCCTCTTCACGACGTTCTTCTTCTCTGCTCTTCCGAGTTCAGTCGTGCCCCACCCCCGCCCCACGATTCCCGTCTCATCTCTACCGTTTTGTCCCGTTCACCCTTGCTGGAACGTCGCCTTTGTCGTTGGAACGGAAACCATCTTTCACTTTCAGTGGACAAGTGTACGGTACCAAAGTTTAAGGAGGTGAGAAGAGAACTAGGGATGGGTGATACTGAGTGGACCACGAATGAATAACGGTACGAGTTCCATTCCAGAGTGGACCCGTCTTAGCTTCTTCGAGAGGTGAAACAAGATTTGTCAACTACAAAGACAAAGTGAAAAGACCTTCGATGTAGTACAATAAACCATTTTAAAGGTTCAGACAAAGGGCACTATTGACACTACATAGATGTCTCTACGTGAACAGAAAAAAAAAAAATTAGGTTTCTTTTCTGGAATATTTATAGGGTCTTGAATGTGTAAAAATCTTTTATAGACTTCTGTTCTTATCTTACTTTCACGGTAGAGTAAGTCAAAACCTTGAGAGATGAGAGTTGGAACCCGGTAACTAAACGGTATACTCCTAT
This sequence comes from Capra ibex, assembly GCA_006410555.1. Classification (NCBI taxonomy): domain Eukaryota; kingdom Metazoa; phylum Chordata; class Mammalia; order Artiodactyla; family Bovidae; genus Capra; species Capra ibex. Next base: position 48,154,622 of record SJYO01037955.1, on the reverse strand, counting down.
TAAATATTGAGTCTCACTGGGGTAACTAAAGGAAGAAAGTACTCTTTGAAACCGACCTTTTCCGTAGAGAGTTCGATCCTTAAAAATATCGTCTCCAAGAACAATTTTTGAAACTACAATCACACCAGAAGTAAATAAGTTAAATGGAAGCATTCCCTTAATTATAGTAACGTCGTCATAACTACTACCGTATAGAACCCAAATTCTTTAAGAGATAGATAATTGACTAACCCTTAGTCGGTCCCCTTCTGTCCTTTAGGTTATTACATTTATTTGAACTGTAATTATTAAAGGTATATAAAGACCTCGGTCGGTACATTTTTTCATCTCTTGTGGTACTATAATCACATCTAAAAAGTGTTACTCGACCTTTTTCTGGGATAAATGTTCGAGTCTCCCCGTGTCACGGAAAAGGGTGTCAGTCAGAGAGGGTAGTCCTTCGAAGGTATTAAGAGAATAGGAATAAGTGGTCTCCCGTCTGTCTTACTTTTGGTGTTAGTGTCTTTTGATTGGTTTGACCAGCGTACCTGGTGTCGCAACAGATTCAGTTACTTTGATTACTCGGTACGGTAACATCCCGGTGGGGTCTACCTGTCCAGTACCATGTCTCTATGTCTCTCAAGACTGTTTTGCACCAGGTGACCTCTTCCCTTACCGTTTGGTGAAGCCATAAGAACGGAACTCTCAGGGTACTTGTCATACTTTTCCGTTTTGTCTTCGTTATCAGATTCTTCTTGGTAAAATTCTTACAACACTGTCCGTGAACCAGGACCTTTTAACTCTTCTTTAGTATCTAGACCCCAAATACCGATATACTATGACCTACTGACGTACCCCGACTGAGATCGTCCTACTTTTCAATGTAAATAACTCACAGATAACTGTCAACACGGATACACTTACCGTAATCCGAATTAGTGTTAGACCCATGAAAAACAGAGTCTTTTACACTAAAAGGTAGTAGGATGTGTCCACCATTACACTACCTCACTTCGAATACTAGGTCCTCACGACCTGAGACGTTGGTTCGGAAGGCAGAGTTCACTGACTTCCATCTTCAGTAGGAATTTTCCAGTTGTCCCAGAAATCGACACCCTCTCTCAGATAGAGAGTAAAATTGTAGTAAGGAGTAGTCTCTATGTCTTCGTTTGAGTCTTCACCAGGTTAAAGAAGACACTTAGAGAGGGAATCGATACTACGGGTAAAAGAAAGAGAGGAATCCTAATACATTTTTATATTACTATTTGTATTTATTCTGTATTCATTAATTTTTTTGGGTATTCAAAACAAAGGATTGTTTCAATATCCTTATAGACCCGAACTAAAGAGGGAATTAGGACTATACCACGACCACCTTAGAGTTCTATCCCTTATTAAGTCTGGTTAACCTTAACATTTGTTACAATTGTTACCACTACCGTCATCTGACTACAAGGAATCTGAAAGTACATTTAAGGACAGGTTATCGAGTTTCCCTTAAAGTATATTGGGTACTCAATGTATTTACACTACCGTTGTATAAGTTGTGAAAATAACCCAACTATTATATTTTTATTGACATATCCCTGTCTTTTTAAGTTTTACCCGTGACGTCCCGAAGAGAACATCGAGTCCCCATTCCTTAGGTAGAAGTTCTCTGTGCCCAAGCTAGGACCAGACCCTTCTAGGGCATACGGAACCCTGTTGACCCGGGTACGTAGTATTAATGACTTCGGACTTACGGGGTCTCGGACACCAGGTACTGTTCTCTTCGGCGGTGTTACTCTTCCGACACGTGACGTCAACCTCTCGTCGGGGACGAGTGGTCTTAATCTCTTTTCACGTACTCGGTTACTTCTGGGTTGTGTCGGTTTATTTATGTATTTATGTATTTATTTCTACCCTGTCCCTTAGTTCTAAAGTCTAAGAACGGATCAACGGCTAATAGATCTTACCGATTACATAATCAAGTACTCATAGTACATTATGTGACGGTATACTTGGTGGTGCGGTAGGGTGAAACTCACGATAGGTATGAGGTACCGTCACGAAAGAGTAGACCGGTCAGTTTTTTTAAGTAAACGAAAAGAGATCTCTCCCTCTACAACCGGTCTCTCTTCTTTTTACGGATATTCGTTTTCCGTTCGTTAAAGGTTGCACAGAACCAAACAAATGGAAGTGCCACGGAAGACAAGACGAATGGGTTCCTATCCTACGACAAATTTAACTATAACTACAAACACCGAAATGACACCTCTACTATAACTAGTACAAACACCGAAATGACTCTTTCTCTCTATCTTCAACGAACAGGTTCACGTAGTGTGTCTCGATTATAGGACGGTCCTTTTCTTACCACTATAGGTCGTTGAAGGTGGAAGGGCCGACACGAATGTTTTGGGTGATTAATCCGTCTTGTTTAGACAAGGTACAGCAGAGGGAAATCGAAACTACTGGCGGGAAAAAGAAAGAGAGGAATCCCTATAAATGTGCTTTTGTAGAAACAAAGACCGCTCAAACAAAAAGAAAGAGAAAAACTCCCGATGGGAGGGAAACTTTTATCACTGAAAGTAGAGGTTCAGGTCTTCCTACCCAAGTATGACGAAACGAAAATTGTTGGGTCCAGTCAACGATCCCTTTGTGCATTACAGAGTCGATTGCAGTTGTCTTCCGAGACTCAATTTCATCTGTTTGAAAATCACATTAACCTTGGATGCTATACGTACTTGTCATTATGAACGACTATTTAAGACATAATTACTTAACCTGAAAAGCCGAAGAAGGGTTTCCCGGTAACAATCAGAAGATCGTGTCCGACCACCAAAACTTTTGTTAAACATTTCTCTATTGAATTTTCTTTTCTGAAGAATATAAGACTGTTTAATATTTTCTAAAAAAATTTCCAGAGAAATTTCTTAGAGCGTAGAACTGTTTAACAACAAGTCAGAGAGTCAGACTTCGGTACCCGAAGGGAACACCGAGTCGACCATTTCTTCGTCGGACGTTACGTCCTCTGGACCCATGTTAGGGACTCAACCTTTCTAGGGGACCTCTTCCCTTTCCGATGGGTGAGGTCATAAGACCGGACCTGTTAAGGTACCTCACATGTCAGGTAGCCCACCGTTTCTTAGCCTGTGCTAACTCACTGAAAGTGAAGTCAACGATTCAGGATAGACTGAAGTCAGGTACCTGACTTCGTGTGGTCCGAAGGGACAGGAAGTGGTAGGGGGTCTCAAACGAGTTTGAGTACTTAAACTGTTTAATAAATTCCTAAAAATTAATGTAGTTCTCAATATCCATTTAAAACTCGGGACAGATATTCCATCCGTGACACGATTCGTAAACCGTTCGTTATTGTGTGACGCTTTCACGACGTGAGTTATACAGTCGTTCAAACCCTTTGAGTCGTCACCGGTGTCCTGACCTTTTCCAGTCAAAAGTAGGGTTAGGGTTTCTTTCCGTTACGGTTTCTTACGAGTTTGATGACGTGTTAACGTGAGTAGAGTGTATGATCATTTCATTACGAGTTTTAAGAGGTTCGGTCCGAAGTCGTTATTCACTTGGCACTTGAAGGACTACAAGTTCGACCAAAATCTTTTCCGTCTCCTTGGTCTCTAGTTTAACGTTTGTAGGCGATCTAGTACCTTTTTCGTTCTCTCAAGGTCTTTTTGTAGATAAAGACGAAATAACTGATACGGGTTCAGAAACGCACCTAGGGTTATTTGACACCTTTTAAGACTTTCTCTACCCTTATGGTCTGGTGGACTGGATGGAGAACTCTTTGGATATGCGTCCAGTTCTTCGTTGTCAATCTTGACCTGTACCTTGTTGTTTGACCAAGGTTTATCTTTTTCCTCATACCGTTCCGACATATAACAGTGGGACGAATAAATTAAATATACGTCTCATGTAGTGCTCTTTGTGACCTGACCTTCTTTGTGTTCGACCTTAGTTCTAACGGCCCTCTTATAGTTATTGGAGTCTATGCGTCTACTGTGGTGGGAATACCGTCTTCCACTTCTCCTTGATTTTTCGGAGAACTACTCTCACTTTCTCTTCTCGCTTTTTCAACCGAATTTCGAGTTGTAAGTCTTTTGCTTCTAGTACCGTAGACCAGGGTAGTGAAGTACCCTTTGTCTACCCCTTTGTCACCTTTGTCACGGTCTGAAATAAAACCCCCCGTGGTTTTAGTGACGTTTACCACTGACGTCGGTACTTTAATTTTCTGCGAATGAGGAACCTTCTTTTCAATACTGGTTGGATCTATAGTATAACTTTTCATCTCTGTAATAAAACGGTTGTTTACAGGCAGATCAGTTCCGATACCAAAAAGGTCAACAGTACATNGGGTTCAGAAACGCACCTAGGGTTATTTGACACCTTTTAAGACTTTCTCTACCCTTATGGTCTGGTGGACTGGATGGAGAACTCTTTGGATATGCGTCCAGTTCTTCGTTGTCAATCTTGACCTGTACCTTGTTGTTTGACCAAGGTTTATCTTTTTCCTCATACCGTTCCGACATATAACAGTGGGACGAATAAATTAAATATACGTCTCATGTAGTGCTCTTTGTGACCTGACCTTCTTTGTGTTCGACCTTAGTTCTAACGGCCCTCTTATAGTTATTGGAGTCTATGCGTCTACTGTGGTGGGATTACCGTCTTCCACTTCTCCTTGATTTTTCGGAGAACTACTCTCACTTTCTCTTCTCGCTTTTTCAACCGAATTTCGAGTTGTAAGTCTTTTGCTTCTAGTACCGTAGACCAGGGTAGTGAAGTACCCTTTGTCTACCCCTTTGTCACCTTTGTCACGGTCTGAAATAAAACCCCCCGTGGTTTTAGTGACGTTTACCACTGACGTCGGTACTTTAATTTTCTGCGAATGAGGAACCTTCTTTTCAATACTGGTTGGATCTATAGTATAACTTTTCATCTCTGTAATAAAACGGTTGTTTACAGGCAGATCAGTTCCGATACCAAAAAGGTCAACAGTACATATCTACACTCTCAACCTGACACTTCTTTCACCTCGTGGTTTCTTGACTACGAAAGCTTGACACCACAAACTCTTCTGAGAACTCTCAGGGAACCTGACGTTCCTCTAGGTTAGTCGGGTAAGATTTCCTCTAGTCGGGACCTACAAGAAACCTTCCTTACTACGATTTCGACTGTGAGGTTATGAAACCGGTGCAGTACGCTTCTCAACTGAGTGACCTTTTCTGAGACTACGACCCTCCCTAACCCCCGTCCTCCTTTTCCCCTGATGTCTTCTACTCTACCGACCTACCGTAGTACCTGAACTACCTGCACTCAGACTCACTTCAGACCCTCTACCACTACCTGTCCCTCCGGACCGCACGACGCTAAGTACCCCAGCGTTTCTCAGCCTGTGTTGACTCGCTGACTTTACTTGACTTGGCTTGACTTGTGTAACTTCCACCTAATAACCAATGGCGTCATGACGTCCTTCCACAAAAATAACAGACGTAAAATGTCTACTTCTTGAATCATTCTCTCTCCGATTCATTGAATGGTCTCGTGTAGACCCGTCTTTGTACCGTCTCACCACTAGACTTGAGTCTCTTGGACTGTAATAACCACCATCTGCAATACTCGGTAATTCGATGTGATGGAGAGTCAGTGCTAGGGTGACCAACAAGTAATCTCTTAGTCTTTCATTTTTAAGGTAACCTATTTGTTTTAAAGGGGAAACCTGAAAAAAGGAGTGAAACTGTTGACACTTTATTTATTCTCAGACTGTAACGCCCACCCCGCCCCGCCCCCCCTCCGCCTCAAGAAGAAGTACGTTGCCACTCCCGATTTGAGGTCTCGTTGTAAGTAAGTAAATAAAAATTTTTTATAAAAAAATAAGCCGATACAGTCCAGATCCAACACCGTCACCCATAGAAACTAGAAGTAACGTCGTACATCCCAGAAATCAAAGCCGTAAACTTGAGAATCAACGTCGTACACCCTAGATCAAGGAACCGGTCCTTAGTTTGGACCCGGGGGACGTGACCCTTACGTCTCAGAATCGGTGACCCGGTGGTCTCTTCAGGGTCTTGTAGTAAATAAAAATTTCATTAAAGTTAGTATAGTTAATCAACATCCCAACCTCCACTGTGACTAGTCGAGTATCCTGTACCCAGACGAGACTGAACAAGGAGACGTGACTTAATGAGGAATTCGATAAGTAACCTGTTCCGAGTAAGTTCCTACTCTGTCTTAGTTCTAACCACCCGCTCCTTGTCAGGAGGATCTTCTCTACACACATACCCTAAGTTATCTCTTCGATAAGAAGGGGTCTACAGGAGAATTTCTTTTCGTAGAAAAAGCGACGTTTTCTTTATCACAAAGAAATCTCTCGACGTCGTTACTTATTCACCACAAAAACTAGTTCACCACAAAAAGACAGATGTATGTCACTACATCCTCAGAAAAGTTATAACTTGAACTCTACTTGACTTTATTATTTAACTATATTTAGTATAATTGGAAAAAGTTGAAAAGTTTTTTAAAATTTTGTTTTTTTAAAAGAATTCCTTCTTGGTTTACTACGAGAAGACCTCAAGAATCAAAAGTGAAATTTTTTCCGGAATCTTAATTAGTGTCCGTATAGTGGCTCCAGAAGTGTTTGCATTAAAAGTCAAACCGACTAAACCAGAAAAGGAGTATCAGAGGTGGTAAAGTTTCTTGTGGTATATAAAATACAAGACACTTTTGAGGGGAGTGACTTTTGTTTTCCTTATTAATTGTCAGAGCCATCGAGACAACGGTTCTCAGGGACTTCGAGAGAGGACGAATGAATGCATACAAACCTCTACCTGGGACGTATGGTTGTTCGGGTGTCCACGTGAAAGACAAAGGAGGAGAGACACTAATGATTACAGGTCCTCGTTCCAATTTTTTACAAAAGGTAACAATACTATCTTTTAGGTATCTACTTTACACAGAGAATTTCCGTTTCGTATTCATTCATTCACAATGAACGAGTCAGTACGGGTTGAGAAACACTGGGGTACCTGACGTCGGGTGGTCCAAGGAGACAGGTACTCTAAAAGGTCCATTCCTATGACCTCGTCCAACGGTAAAGGAAGAGGTCCCCTAGAAGGGTTGGGTCCCTAGCTTGGGCAGAGAGGACATGACGTCCGTCTAAGAAATGGCTGACTCGATGTTCCCTTCGGGTTCCGTTTCGTATGAAAACTCATTCTCCGTCAAAAAACCGTACGGAATGGAGTATTTAAACAGTAGTATAACCGAAACCCTACTGACCTACTCACACGTGCACACACTCACGTGAATTCGTACGCACTGGGCTCATGTGTGTCAAGTCATAAAGTCCTCCAGCAGTGAGAGTCCCAACATGTTCACGACACAACCATGGACCCTCACTAACGGTAGAATTCGTAACCGGGCTCTGTCATTTCGTAGACAGATACTACACCCTCTGGGTCCAAGCTAGGGACCCAACCCTTCTAGGGAACCTCTACCTTTACCGTTAGGTGAGGTCATGAGAACGGACCTTTTAGGGTACCTGTCTCCTCGGACCATCCGATGTCAGGTACCCCAGCGCTTCTCAACCTGTGCTGACTCGCTGAAGTGCAAGTGTTCCACACAGAATGGTGTGGTCTCAGGACCAAGACAATACCTAAGAGACTGTCATCCCCACTCCCGACTTAGTGTCGAGGGTCCGAGATCTTGTCCCGGAGTCCTCAACACTGTCCGAATCAACGAGGTTCCATACACCCTAGAAGGCCCTAGTCTCTAGCCTGGGTACAGAGTACGTAACCGTCCGTCTAAAGTTAGGTGGTAAGGTGGTCCCTTCAGGAGTTTTGATTAAAATACTAAATATTTAATACCTGAGTACCATGTGAGTTCCACCACATGAAATAATTTTCGTAAGTATAAATTTCAGTCTACATAGAAGAAAGTTCAGAAGGTCCCATAAGAAGACTGACGCACTTAAGTCAACGAACACCTTCCCGTTTCTGAGATGTGACCTCTGGGAGGTAGAGACACCCGTAGAACTCCGTACTCCGGGTAAACGGGGAAAGAGGAGACGTTCCCAGGGGATAAACTCCTATTATGACCGTTTGTCGACACCCGTCAGTCACAACTCTTTATTTACGGATCAGAACTACCGGAGAACGAATTTCACAGAGACGTCTCTTCGTTTCGGCACCCACTGAGAACTCTTCTTCGTCGTCCTCCTTTGAAGGTCTACTTTTCCTCTCTGCCTGGTTTCGTAAGCGGGGGTGAGGGAGTCTTTGTCTCTGGAAGACTAGTTCGTCCTGAGCACCGGTCGAGACGTGACCTTGTATGACCTCTCGACATTATTGTGATTACCGTCCTTAAAGGAATCTAGGTACTCTAGTCTTAGAGACTCTGTCCAACGTTCAAAGATAAAAATGTTTTCAGAGAGCTTAAACCATTTCAACAGTCCATACAATACCCCTCTAACATCACCAACTCTTTTAGTTTGGACAGTTAGGATTTACTTTAACTGGGACGTATAAGTAACCTTCCTGACTACGACTCCGACTTCGAGGTTATGAAACCAGTGGACTACCCTTCTTGACTGAGTGACCTTTTCTGGGACTACGACCCTTTCTAACTTCCGTCCTCCTCTTGCCCTACCGTCTCCTACTCTACCAACCTACCATAGTGGTTGAACTACCTGTACTCAAACTCGTTTGAGGTCCTCTGTCACTTTCTGTCCCTCCGGACCACACGATGTCAGGTACCTTAGTGTCTCTCGGTCTGTACTGAATTACTGACTCATTATCGAAGTCGTCAACTGGTCCACGGAAAAGGTCAAGAAAGAGGATTTTTAAACCCGTTGGAGACAAACCACCCCTGTTCTACCCTACCGAGATTCCCCTCCCTCTTACTTTTAAAGATCTTTTTCACGGTAAAGAACCAAGGATGACGGACCTCTCTGTTTTTTGTAGTAAACCCTCACTTGTCCTTTAGGGAAGCGGAACAGTTACTCTTTACTTATCTCTTTACTTTGGTGAGAGGGACGAAAGTAAAGTCTGGGGACCTGAAGAGAAAGTGTCGACGTTGGTAAAGACTTGGAACACGAGGTTTCCACACACTCCCGTCTTTTGTCGATTACTTCAAAATAAGGACTATTAGGTCCGTCGATATTACTAAAGTGAAGGTTGGTTCCAGATCACCGGTTTCCCTACGACCAAGAAGTCACTTTTCTAGTTCAACTGACCTTTACTCCAACGTACAAAGGTACCAAATTTTGAAGTTTGATAGAGAGATCAAATCCACTATGTTTTTTATTTCTGTTTTTAGTTTGGTCTCCAGGTGTAGTCGATAAGACCTGTGGATACTTTGTAAATACAACTTAGACTTTTTGTACCATTTTACAAGGTTAAGATTAACCTTTGAAAGGGGTCACCAAAAGAGTCTAAGGACCCCCTGACTTTAGTTTACAGACACCGTCCAGACACCAATTATATTTACAATCCTCACCCGAACACAAGTCTACGGTTCAAAGACCTTGACACTGGTTGGTACCGTTGAATCCACGAAACGGAAATTCTTATGACACGTTCGTATAACTTTTGTCGGTTTCCTTTGGGGACGAGTCCGTATTTACGGTCGTTCACCGACTAACCTTGAGAGAAGGAATCTACGTATCTGTATAAAAGAGGAAGGGTTTTCAAGAAAACATATAATCTGTAAAAAAAAGGTCTTTTCATAACCAGACGCATCCGAAGACACCATGTCTTTTCGTTAAGAAGTGTACATATATTATTCATGTACCTCCTTGGATCACTTTTCTTGTATTTCAACTATATATGAATCGAAGCACAGACTGACCCGACACATGGTCGACACTGACACCCATTCAATGGCTGAGACAGTGGAGATTCTACGTCTATTCTTGAGAGACCGTGTACCATCAGTTAGTTGTTCCGACAAAGAAAGGGAGAGGGTAATTCCCTCTGTGTACGTTATACAACGTAGAAGGGACTACCGAGTCTACTATTTCTTTGCCGGGTGTCACGTCCTCTGGACCCAAGTCAGGGACCCAACCCTTCTCGGATACCTTTTCCCTTACCGTTGAGTGAGGTCAGAGGAAGGACCTCTTGGGGTACCTGCCTCCTCGGACCACTCAATGTCAGGTACCCTAGCGTTTCTCAGTCTGTGCTGAATCGGTGATTTGTCGTTGTATGGTCCCAATAAAAACAAAAATAGAATTGTATCGCCTTCTATAAAGTGTCCTCTCTAAGGTTGGTCCTACACCTTTGTACTCCGTGGTCCAACCCACCCACCATCCAAAGTGAGTTCCAGGGTTTCATTGTCTCTCCCCGAGCTGGATGACACAGGCCTTCTGCAACAAGATTCGTAGAAGATCTGGAGGGAAGCATGTTTATAAATTCTGAAAGGTATTTAACTTCAGTCCAGTGGTTTACTATCTTCTTGAGAAACGTCTCTCACCCGACGAGACTGTGCCTCCCTCACCCAGAGAGGTCCGATTAAGTGTAGATAACCGGGGGACAGAGGTAGGACTGTCGGACAAAGTAGAACTGGACCACCATCCAATGAAGGATCGACAACCGGGACAGGCCGACCTAGACCGGAAATCGATTTTGAGAAATTCCACACTTAGGAGTGACACACTTCTCGGTTTCTTAGAGCGTATTCGTGTCAGTGTCTTATTTACTTCAGGGCACAGTACATGGTGGAAACATTTTGTGGAACCGCACCATCGTTATCCGTGACAGAGAAATTATTTCGAGTAAGGAATGCCGAGGGTGTAGAATAGATAAACCTGAGACACGAAGAGTAATAGTCATTTGTGATACCCATCTAAACCAAGTAGTACCTTTTTTTTTAATATCGACAGTGACGGAAGAAGTTAGATCAGCAAGTAATATGCCTGGACTTGGGAATAGAAAAACGGAGGCGACACTTCACGAAACACATATTACTCTCGCACACAAATTCAGAGTCGGTTATTTCTGTGTCAAACTCCTCCTGTTAGGATATTAAAACTCAAGGTTCACACTCTTTTCCTTTTTCCCAGTGAAACTAATCCAGTAGAACATGCCGTTTACCTTTGAAAACCTAAAAAGTATTTAGGAGTGAGTAGTCTTTTTGGTGGTAGTAAGAAACCAAGGAAAGAGAGGATTAGGTCCCTTAATGTAAGAGAGTTAAACTAGAAAAAAAAAAAAAAAATAGTTACCGTCTACGTAAAGGAACGAAGAAAGTCATTTATCGTAAAATTAATTTTTTCAGTCATCAAAGTCGACATAAAACGATTCCTCTACTCAGTGGTCTGTACCTTCGACTACGTAAAAGTAAAATTAAAAAAAGTTTTCGTTTGTGTGTCTTGTCGGACATCCCGTAGAAGCCCCGTGTACATTGAACAATTTCCAAGTAATTCCCAGAGACTTTACCTTAAACAAACCCATTGGCCACAAATATAAAGAGTTCAACTACTAAATAGTGTTCAATGTCATCGTGATAGGTATTCTGTGTCCGTCGGACGTCTAACACTGAGTCTGAACGGGTGCAAAGAAACACAGGACGAAGGTCCAGTGGACCTACCCCTGGTAGGGTAAACCAACCTTCAAAGGACCGACGGTAAGGTCTTCCTTTACAAGAACATTTCTGTCTGAGAGATTGTATTCGCTAAAGTTCGTGTCTCTAAATTCTCGTTTAATCCCCGAATGAACCAGACTTATTCCTTTGATTTTACAGTACTATAAGAAAGTATACTACACGAATCGTCTAACCCCTTGGAACCGTCAAATATACAAACTTTTGACCTTTTTACGCTACACGGGTCGCGATGACGTTAGACAGTTCGGGAGCGTCCGTGTCGCAAAGAACATGGGAGGTTCGTCGATCGAGACACTCTTGTCATTGCGCCCCTACTGGAAAAGAAATACCTTTACACGGTTGTTCGAAGGACCTCCAGTCCTCCGATCTGAAAGTAGGTGAATCATAAACGTCCGTCTTGAAGATTTACCTACTTCATCAAACCCTTTTTTGAGGACTGAAGTTTGATCAAGACAGGGACATTATTAAAGACGAAGGAACTAACACCTACCGTTAAAATCTTGACTTTTAAGACGAGCCTTTACCATGAGTGGACACGCACCCTTCCACCTTTGAGGAAAAAGGAACTAAAACAAAGGGGTACTTCCTTGAAGGTAATCTCGTTAGAACGACCGGACTATGACACACACATATATACACACACACACGTACGAGTCAGGTTAACAGGTTCAGAAAACGTTAGAGTGCCTGACATCGGGTGGTCGGAGGAGACAGGTACCCTAAAGGATCCGTTCTTGTGACTCACCCATCGGTAAAGGAAGAAGTCCCGTAGAAGGGTTGGGTCCCTAGTTTAGGTCCAAAACTAGGACGAGACGTCCGCCTAAGAAACGGTTGACTCGATGGTCCTTCTGGGCCGGTCTAGGAAACCGGAAGTGATATGTCCACGGAGTACATAAACTCGTAAGGGTCACCAGTGACCCACACAAGTTCAGCGAAAAACAAAGTAAAACTAGTCATAATTTAGACTGTCAAACTATAGACAGAGGACCGGGATCACAAACAAATATGAGGTAGTAAGAAGAAAAATCAGTAAGCAAATAAACTGACACAGCCCGGAATCAACGTCGTACGCCCCAGAACCTACGTAACACTCCCAGAAAAGAACGTCACGTACCTGAGACAACACCGAGCATCCGAATAAACGGGACCCCGTACACCCTAGAATGAAGGGAGTGGTCCCTGACTCGAGAATAGAGAACGTGACGTTCCATCTAAGAATTGGAGACCTGGTGGTCCCTCCAGGGTGACGTGTTAAGAAGTAAATCAGTCCCTTGAATGCCACGGATTAAAAAATAATTTTGAGGGTAGAGGTAAGGAATTGGAACTGGGTGTTTTGACATTGTTCCGTCAAAGGGGTCTGAATTAGTTTAACGACTAAACTATAGGTAAACGAAAGTCTAAAACTACCGACCCCCTCATACCATTTTGAAAATTCTACAGGAGCTTTATACAGTGACTACACGATCTGACATTGATTGGGTCCCTAAATAAAAACCGTCCCCATCGTTGTTACGGAGTAAGAAGAAACATCGAAGGACTTGTATCAAATCATGAGCAACAACTCATCCAACTCAACCTGACTTGTCCTCAACCTCAATAACGATACTGATGGAGAGAAACATACATTGATAAACTTGACTTTTACTATGACAGACAGGAAGATATAACGAATTCCTTTAATATATAAAGATATAAAAACTAATACATTTAACCTCGACGAAGAACGTTGGACGATTTATAATTTCTCTACTTGTTCTACTTCAATTGCTGTCTGTAGTCTCGGTCGCGTACTTGACCTGAGACGGTAAGAAGGGAGTTTGGTACCCCTCTGACCGAAACCTTTTTTCTACACCAACTTCTTTGGGAGTGACTTCAAAATTTTCAGTGAAAGTTACGATAAAATTTTAAAACAAATAGGTAAGTAGGTGGTTCTCTATGAAACCGATCGCATTCACTATGACATACTTTTACTTATATGTTTATAGAAGATCTCTGAGATTAAAGTCAAGAAACCCCATATACAGGTCTTCACTTTAACAATCTTTTATACCATTAAAATAGAAATCAAAAAATTTCTCGGTACGATGACAAAAGAAGTCACCGACATGAGAAAGTGTAAGGGCGGTCGTCACATGACCCTAGGTTCAAAGAGGTGGTCACGGACAATAAAAAGGAGAAAACAAACGGAACCAAAACAAAAACTATCGTCGGTAGGATTACCTACACTCAACTAGTAGAGAACACCATAACTAAAGTTAAAGGGATTACTTATCCCTAAAAACTCGTATAAAAGTACACTAATAACCGGTAAATACAGAAGAAACTTCTTTACAGATAAGTTCAAGAAACAGGAAAAACTTAAAAACAACAACAACAACTTAACATCCTCAAGAGATGTATAAGACTTAAAGTTGGAGAATAAATTATATACTAGACGTACCTAAAAAAGGATAAACCAACCAACAAAGAAATACGTTAACTAACAAAGGAAACTACTCATTTTCAAAATTTCAAGTTACACCAGGTAAACAGATTAAAACGAAAACGGTGAAGACGAAAACCACAGTATAGGTCTTTGATACCGGTTTAGACACCAGTACTTCTTTTTAAAGAGGATATACAAGAAATACCGTTTTGGTTACGTTATAACATTTCATTAATCGGAAGTTAATTTTATTTATTTAAATTTAATTTTTTTCTCAAAATATCACAATCGAAAATACAAGAACAGAAACGGGGTGAAACTCAATTATATGCCACATTACCTTTCCACGTCGAAGTAAGAAGACGTACACCCATAGGTCAAAAACGTTGTGGTAAACAACTTCTGACTAAAAGGGGTAACTCTACATATCCGTAGGAACAGTTTTTATTTAAATGGCGTATACGTTTTCAAGTAAAGGACCAAGAAATAAGATAAGGTGCCAGGATTTATAGACAAAAATACAGTCGTAGTGAGCCCAAACTAATCGAACGAAATTCAAAACTTTAGTTCTTGACACTCAGGAAATTGAAACAAGAAGAAGGGGTTCAAAACCGAATTGTAATGAAATTTTATTTTAAATATGATCTAAATATAGTATCACCAAAAATACGGAATGAATGGTCTTGGTTAAAGGGGTGACTTTACCGAAAAGGTGTTTATTTAATGATACTTATACAACCGATAAAATCCATGTCATAAAGAAACTTTAATACACGAACAGGAATGTCGAATAACCTTTCTTACGACGTAATTCTCAACCCCACCTCAAAAGTCCGGACTCAAACGATGGTCATTCTCACACAGAAGTCAGTCAAGTGAACTCTTTCTAGAGTCAAAGGGGAGGGTCACTTCTGGACTGTCCGACTCGGAATACAAACGAAAGTCGAGAGTCTCAGATTCAGAATCGTCTAGTCGTCAGACTACAAACGATTTCCCAATGAGAAAAATTAAGTGTATCCATGAGATGTAAAAGACTTAGAAGGGGGAACAAATAGTGTTGTACTCGTGTTACTCTACGTTCTAAGAAAGACTAATGTTCGAGAGTTTATCCCTTGGTTGACCCGTAGAGTCCACGTTTCTGTTTCGTTACAATACCAAAGAGTACTGGAGTGTACCTTGAAGTAGAAACCTGTTTCAGAACCCGTAGTGTTGTCTAGGACGAAAAGCATGTACTAATTTTCAAGTGAGGTCAACTTTTCAGTGTACAACGGGAGAAAGTTAAGGTGAAATCTCGAAGAGGAGAAAAGGCAGGGTCCGGTCGGAGACTGAGTCTACGGATCACCCACACTCTACGAACACGAGTCAGGACAGAATGAGAAACCCTGGGGTAGCCCGGTCCGAGGAGACCGGTACCTTAAAAGGTCCGTCCTTATGACCTCAACCAAAGGGAATAGGAAAAGGTCTGCAAGAAGGGGTGGGTCCCTAGCTTGGGTGCAGAGTATACAGAGGACGTAACCGTCCGTCTGAGAAATGGTGATCGCGGTGGACCCTTCGGAATCACCCGCACCACCTCCCTTTTTGACTGTGACAGTAACCGACCAAGAGAGAGGTCAGAGGTGGGTGAAGGAGTAGGGAAAGAGGTGGGGGAAGGAGTGATCGACGAGAAACTTCGCCATCTCCTTCTCCCTAATCTGCGTTCCCCTTCCTTCCAAAATACAAGGACCGTCTTCATTAGACTACAGTCAAGGGAGGTCACACCATCGTAGGTTTACGATAAGAGAAGCGACGTACGTAGAAAAGGGACGTTTGGGACCTTCAAGTCAAGTAATGGAGGGAAGAGTAGCCATCTGTCCACCCTTAGTCCATCGGTAGAGGAACAGAGGGTTTGCGATCTCCTATGTCAATCAGATACGAATTCTTCAAGAGAATTTGGAAAGAGTCAACCGAATACCCCCCTCCCCATCATTTCGTGAGAGACGTTTCCTCCAGGAGCACTCCCCTAAGTACCTTTTGGTCCTCTTTCGAGACAAAAGACAACACGTCGGACCTCCCTTTGTGGACGTTTCGACAAAGTAAAGAGCCGGATAGAAAGACCCTACGGGATCTAAGACAAAAAGTCTCACATCAGGAACCTGGTGACCGTAACGGAAGTGTACCCTCGAATTATTTGTCCGTTTGTAACCTGACGTCAGGGTGGGCTGTCTTGGACGTAACGGTGTTCTAAGGGTCCACTAAAAATGTAAACACTTATAACCTCTCCATTGTCGTTTCTTGAATCTTACCAATCACGAAGATTTTCACGAACCTTCGACGACGACTTTGGTCTTTTTTTAGTTTTAAATCATAGACCCTGTATGTGTACACGGTATTCTAAGACTTCTTACTTTATGACTCTCTCCTTTACCTGTTTTTAACTCAATTTTCTTTTCTACTCCACCGTGTAAAAAATTGTCATTAATCCAGTGTACTTGACACGAAACCCAACTCACTCCCAACATAGACTACGGTAGTGTAACCGTGCACGTCTTCAAAATGAATACAGAGTCAACGTGCGACATGAAAGGGGTAGAAAGGAATTAACGAAAAAGGATGGTACAGAATTAGAAGTGGGAGAAGTTGGGGACTACGATTCAGTCGTCAAACCCGAGAAATAAACAAATCAAGTATACTAAGTCCCGAAAGAAAAACATTTGAACCATTTGAAAAGGTATAAAGGTCAATATAACAATCACCCAAACCTCCTAAAGAAGGTAAATATCTTGGGATCAACTTCAACAACTCAGAACCTTAACAATTGATAAGCCAATACACAGTATTTTTATGTCACACACACACACACACACACACACACACACACACACACACACACACACACACACATCACTCTCAGTCAATTTTATTAACGTTTCTTTAAGGGACTTAATCTTGGAAACCACGACTTCGATTTATTTTGACGTCAAACAACGAAATAGAGATCGGGTCACACATGGCACATGTGTGATTTTCGTATGTGTCAAGTTGCAAAACAAAGGAAATTAAAATTGACTGAATAGACTTTTCGAAACGTGACCTGAATTAAAGACATGTGGTAGACAATGGTGACCTAGAATCTGGTAACACAAACCGAGTCCGTGTGTTTCATGTCAAGTAAAGGGGAAGTGAGTAGACTTTCGTTGATAAACATAACGTAAAACAGTTCAATTTGAACAAAACTATAAAGAGGGAGGTCAGAGGAGGAGAGGAGGAAGGGGAGAAGGAGAGGAGGAGGAAGAAAGAAGAAAAAGAGAAGAAAGGAGGCACGACCGAAGGAGAAGTAAACCGTTTATTTTGGAAATGGAAACAGGCCTTAAAAATTATCGACTCTTTCCATTCGTTTTCTCCTGAAAAAGGTGGGATGTGAGACAAAGGGACAATATGTGGGTGAACGGGTGGGGAGGCTACAGAGATTGGGACTTCATAGTGTTAAAAACGTTAAAAGTGAAAGAGAGATAGACAAGAGTAGGGTCCCAGTCGGACTTCGTCTTGATACATTAACCAGAAGCCATTACGTCGGAAAAGTTTTGGGTTCCGAAAGTAAAGCGTTGTTAAAATCTAAATACCCTTTCGCCGTCTGTCAAGGGTATGTGTGAAGGGGGACAGAGAGGATAACAATTGTAAACTCCATCGACACCATGTGAATAGTGTTGATCCTTTAACTGTGACCACATATTGATACACCACGACCTCTTCTGAGAACTCGGAGGGAACCTGTCGTTCCTCTAGTTTGGTCAGTTAGGAGTTCTTTTAGTTAGAACTTATAAGTAACCTTCCTGACTACGACTACGAGATTATGAAACCGGTGGACTACGCCTCTCGACTAAGCAATCTTTTCTGAGACTACGACCCTTTCTAACCTACGTCCTCCTCTTCCCCTATTGTCTTCTGTTTTACCACCCTACCGTAGTGACTGAGTTACCCGTACTCGAACTCGTTCGAGGTCCTCTACCACTTCCTGTCCCTACAAACCTCACGACGTCAGATACCCCACCGTTTCTCAGCCTGCACTGAATCACTAACTTGTTGTCGTTGTTGTATTGATAATTGACTTGAGGTATGAACCTAAAGTGAGCAGAAAAAAGGGAGAGTCCTAGGGTAAGTCTTGTAGAATAACATAAGTCAACAGTAAGGAGAAAGTAGACACCGTCAAAGAATCAGAAGGGAACAAAAAGTACTGGAACAATTAGGTGTCTAAAACATCTTATAGGAAAATGAACCCAACGGACTACACAAAGAGTACCAACCTGTCCCCAATACTTAAAAACTCTTATGATATTCCACTTCACAGGAAGAGTAACCGAAGTGAGTACCAACCACTTTTGTAACTGACTAACAGAGTCCAGGACAGAGGGTCCGTCGGAGCAAAAATTAGAAACAGAGAATATCGAGTGACAGGTATAGTAGTGGAGGAAGAAGGATGAGTCCCACCTAAGGGAAAGAGTTGAATTATATCCGGAGAGTCTTATTATACATTCTCCTAATATACGTTGGTTGTTTCATAAATTTATAGCAAAGGAGAGGTCCCTACGAAGATAGGGGTCGAAATAGAGATTACTACCTTAGTACTCTCTCTTTGAAATACAGAGAGTCATTTTAATAAACCGGTAGTTCTTCCGACTATCTGACGGACCGTTCCCGAATCATAAAAGGACTCGGTAGTACGTCCGGGTCTCCTCCTCCTCCCCCTCGACCCTCCTAATATAAGAAAGGTCTTGGGAACTGTGACAGGATCAATTAGAAGACAGAAGGAATGATTCGTCATTCAGGACGGGTAAACATTATGAGAAAGACTTTTTTCCTTTGGTACCGGACCCCGACCCAGAGTCACTCCAGTTAAAGGGGAAACTCTCTCCTCGTCCGACCCCACACAACCACGTCCCAACCCTAAGAACCGTCCTGTTGACCATTATGTCTGGAATGAAACGTATACTGACAAAAGACTCTATCAACGAGGAAGAAAGGAAAGAAGAAAGTAGGGAGAGAAAGAGAGTGAGGGAGAAAGAAAAAAGAAGGAAGACGAAAAGAAGAAGGGTGAAGAGAGGAAGAAAGAACAAATCGTCCTAAAGTAAAGGTCAAAAGAGACACAGAAAGTACTAAGGACGGAGGGTAGACCAAACCTACGTTGACATCGTCTGTGGACCACGAAGGGTAAATAGGGACGTCGGTAAGGTCCCCAATTGACAGTCGTTGTAGACATGTGAACCCACCGAGACCGATAGACGTGTGGTCTTCCGTTCCATCGTTTCCGAGGTGTTTACTGGGAATAGGTCATTCCTTACTCTCAACCGTCCATTAATGGGGTCGAAGGAACAGGTAACGTTCCTTCCCTGATGTGGTCGTGAAGGGTTATCTTGAAAGACACTAACACCTTTGTAAGATAGTAAACGGAATTATCCCATGGACTTACCGTCTTCCACTTCTCCTTGATTTCTCGGAGAACCACTTCCACTTCTCCTCTCACTTTTTCGACCGAATTTTAAGTTATAATTTTTTTGATTCTATTACCGTAGGTCAGGGTAGTAAAGTACTGTTTATGTACCCCTTTGTCAATGTCCAAAATAAAAGAACCCGAGGTTTTAGTGACGTCTACCACTTTAATTTTCTGAGGACGAGGAATCTTCTTTTCGATACTGTTCGGATCTGTCTTATAAATTTTCGTCTTTGTAGTGAAACGACTGTTTCCAGACACATTAGTTTCGACACCAAAAAGGTCATCAGTACATGTCTATACTCTCAACCTGGTATTTCTTTCGACACGCGGTTTCTTAACCACCAAAACTTGACACCACCACGACCTCTTCTGGGAACTTTCAAAAATCTGTCTCTCCTCTAGTTTGGTCAGTTAGAATTTCCTTTAAGGGACTTATGAGTAACCTTCCTGACTACGACTTCAAGATTATAGAATCGGTGGACTACACTTCACGACTGAGTAACCTTTTCTGGGACTACGACCTTTTCTAGTTTCCCTCCTCCTCTTCCCCTGTTGTCTCTTACTCTACCAACTTACCGTAGTAACTGAGTTACCTGTACTCAAACTCGTTTGAGACCCTCTATCACTTCCTGTCCCTTCGGACCGTGTGACGTCAGGTGTCCTAGTGTTTCTTAGTCTGTTCTAAATCACTGACTCGTTTTGTACCGATGACTCGTGAACATCACACCGGTCACTCTTATTCGTTGACTTAAATTTTAAAATCAATTGTTTAAGTTTAAATTTGTCGGTTGTACTGAGCACCGATGATACAACGTATCACTTGCGTGATGCGGTGAACCTATCAGGGCCCCTTCTGTCTTAGTCAACGGGTGACACCAGTGGGTGAGTAGTTGTATAGAAGGAAAGAACGAGTACAGGAGTAAGGAGGGACCTTAATGGAGGATACTACCAGCCAAAGTACACGGCCGAACGAACTTTCCTACGGGTTTCGTTCATTTTGTAACAAATGAACGACCATTTTGTAATAAGGACCCCACAAAGACCTTCTTACGCACACATGTACGTACGACAGAGAAGTCAGGACAGACTGAGAAACGTTGGGACACTTGTATCGAGTGGTCCGAGGAGACAGGTACCCTAAAAGGTCTATTCTTATGACCTTACCCAACGGTACACGAGGAGGTCCCCTAGAAGGACTGAGTCCCTAACTTGGGTACAGAGAATACAGAGGACGCAACCGTCCGTCCAAGAAAGGGTGATCGCGGTGTTTCTCTACTCGTAAACTTAGGTATCTGATTCATCACTTCTAGTGAATGTGGCCACATTCACCCGTAGTAGCCTAGACAACTCCGGACTAATCTTGGTTCACCACCTCCTTCCCACTCAAACGAACGACGATCCCGAAAGGATCATCGAGTCTGTCATTTCATAAACGGACGTTAGGTCCTCTGGACCCAAACTAGGGACCCAGACCTTCTAGGGGACCTCTTCCTTTACCGTTGGGTAAGGTCATGAGAACGGACTTCTTAAGGTACCTGTCTCCTCGGACCACCCGATGTTAGGTACCCCAGTGTTTCTCAACCTGTGCTGACTCACTGACTGTGTGTGCTCCGTAGATCGAAGAAGACGGGATTCAAGACACGACGTAAAAACCGTGAAATCTGAGCTGGACCCCAAATGTGGTAACCGGGGAGATCAAGACCAAATCTAACTTTGATGTGGTGGACGAAAGGTCCGTATGTCGAATGTGCACCGTTTGGTAGTCTAAAAAGTCGGAGGTACTAGTAAACTCGATTAGGATTATGTTATATATAGAAAGACATATACAGAATAAAAAAAAATAGTAAAGGACTAAAAAAAAAATTAAAAAAATTTTAAAAAATTTAAAATTTTAGAAATTAAGAATGTACGCAAGGGTTTGTACTTGGGGGGAGGGTGGAGGGAGGGGTATTGTAGAGAGACCCAGTAGGGGTACGTGGTCGAGGTTCGTACGACATAGGACGTAGTCTGTATCTGACCGTTAAGTTAAGAATGTACTGTCATATGTACAATCTTACAGTAAGAGGGTTTAGTAGGGTGGGAGAGGGAGATGGAGACTCAGGTTTTCAGGTAATATGTGTAGACACAGAGAAAGGGACAGAACGTATGTCCCAGCAGTAACGGTAGAAGGATTTAAGGTATATATACACAATCATATGACATAACCACAAAAAGAAAGACCGAATGAAGTGAGACATATTAGCCGAGGTCAAAGTAGGTAGAGTAGTCTTGACTAAGTTTACTTAAGTAAAAATACCGACTCATTATGAGGTAACACATATACATGGTGTCGAAAGAATAGGTAAGTAGACGACTACCTGTAGATCCAACAAAGGTACAGGACCGATAATATTTGTCACGACGCTACTTGTAACCCCATGTACACAGAGAAAGTTAAGACCAAAGGAGCCACACATACGGGTCGTCACCCTAACGACCCAGTATTCCATCAAGATAAACGTTAAAAAATTCCTTAGAGGTGTGACAAGAGGTATCACCGACATGATCAAACGTAAGGGTGGTTGTCACATCCTCCCAAGGGAAAAGAGGTGTGGGAGAGGTCGTAAATAACGAACGTCTAATATTTTAGTTGTGTGTCTTTAGGGAACGTAAGGATATGTACTTATTACTCTTTCATCTTTTTCTTTAATTCCTTTGTTAAGGTAAGTGGTAAAAGTACACAAACAATCGGTAG